>JACCIY010000899.1:0-68064 GCA_025506505.1 Flaveria sonorensis
GGCTATGGCAACTAAACAAGAAACTCAGGTAGGTAGGGAACAAGACAGACAAAAACATGATAACCTACCTGAATGCCCCGGCCTCTATCAAGAAGCAGACCGACTTCCCTTGTCACATGATACATAGAGTTTGAATACCTCAAGCAGCTTGAACAAAAGTGTTAAAAGAATAAAAAGCTGCTAAGAGAAGATGAGCGAAGAAGAAACTGCTAATCAGAGCCACCATCGAGCCAATCAGAAGAAGTCTGCTGACAGACTAAAGTAATGAGCTTCTTGAAGCTCTATGGGTTCTCCAGAAGGAAACTAGGTCCAATGTCTCTATCCACTATGGATGAACACATTAGAGTCAAGCAGAAGATTAAAAAGGTGAGCTGATTGACTTCAATTCTCCACCAAGTCAAGCTATACCTGAAGCTGAGGTCAAGGTTGAACCACAAGAGACAGCTCAACTTGGACCTAGTGGTGCATCTTAGCAAGCTTCATCTTTTGATCCACAGTAGGGTCCTGATTCTTCTCCTTCTGAATTTGTGAAGGAAAAGGACCCAACTGAGAAGTACAAAGAAGGAACATCTGGTATCAAGACCAACCTCCTCAGTTAAAGTATAGAAAGAGGAAGAGGATGGCCATAAGAAGGGTACAAGGAGAAGAAGAATAAGTCCAAGACATCCACCTCTACACCTCAGGATGGGTCAGAACATCCTAACGGTGACCAAGAAAAGGCTGCTCAATCAACTCCATTTCATATAGAGCCTCTTGCTACTAAGAGACCCATCTTGTCTTGGGCCTTTGCTACTAACCCAGACAGATGGTATGTCACTAGAGATCAAGGGGGTCAAGATGTGTACTTCTAGCAAAACATACTTGACCTTCCTTTGCATGATCTCTATGACATGAGAAGATACTTTGAGAGTCCGAGGAATCCTAACCAGCTAATGAAGAAGGGAATGGCCTTGATTCTGATGAGGACTATCAACAAATGAAGAACAAGACTCAAAGTTATCCTCCAGTTTTGGGTAGCATCAACATAGGGGGAGTTTGTAAGAGTTATACTTAGAGGCTGATGCAATCAAAGTTCTTCAGCATGCACAACTGAAGTACAAAGGAAGTTACTTATGAAGATTGATACAACTCAATGAAATTCACTAAGTATCAAATCTTCCGAAGCCAAAAGACCATTCTTTCCGAAAGCTAAAGATGTAGTCTTCCGAAGCTTCAAGAAAAAGTCATCTGAAGCCAAGAGACTGATTTCTTCTAAAGACAGAGAAGACATGCTTTCCCTGACATGCTTTTGACAAAAGTTGAACTACTTTCCGCTGCCATCTCTAAAGACTTACCAACTTATATAAGTTGGTGATATGCACTTTGTCAATTGTAATTAAGGTCTAAAGTCTGTAACTTTCTACTTTGTACTTTTATCCTTTTTGTAATAGATAAGAATGTGTGAGCTATGGCATATTATAGTCACTAGTCAAAGGGAATCTGCCTTTTGACTTTACATTGATCTTGTTGTCTAGATTAGTGTTCTAACTGGCCTTCAAATGGTATTGTTGATGTGTGATGTAGTATAAAGTATCTCAGATACCAGTCCTAGGACTAAGCTTTGTAACATTTGTAAAACACTTGAGAGCAATATACATCATTCTAAAAACCAATTACTTGTGTTCTTATTATGTTCTTTACTTGTGTTATTGTTTCATTTAGCCGGTTCCCTATTGATCTGATAAGTGTTCTAGTCTCTCCATCATTGTGAAACTGTTGCATTGCTCCCCTTCAGCGGTCCTGCAAAACACTCGCTCAAGATCAGGTCTTAGGGAGTGGTTTCTGGCTATGGGTGTTTTGCAACCTTGCACTCAGTCAGATGAAATCTGGTAAGTATGTCTTGTACATACTTAGAACGGTTATGAAGATGCCATTATCAACCTGCTTCATTTGAATTCGTAGAAAGAAGTTGAGTCTCCCCCATGGCATTTATTTCAAATTTAATCAGCTTCTCAAACTATTTGAAAAGCTTTAGATTAGTTAACCTAAAGATGATGTCATCTGCATAAACTTGAACCAGTATCAAGTCATCCATGTTCCTTTGATGAAAAGCGTACTGTTGATGATTGCAAAATACATCGGTTATGCATGTACGTTTGTACAGTTTTCATTTAGTTTTAATGGCGTTGTCCATAGAATAGGTAATCTCTTGATCCAATTGTGTTTTGCAGGTCTTGTGAGCTTGTACGGTCGCAAAGTGAAGAAAATGAGTTAGCATGCAAGAAAGTCAAGTCTTGGAACGAGTTGGAGAGTTCGATAACTAAAACGAGTCAGGTAAGAATCCTCCGCCACCCGCGAGTGGATATTGAAATCCTATCGCCACCCGCGTGAGGGTGTTATCTTAGATAAAACTCTTGTTTCGGCAGAAAGAAAAAGGGAAAGAAAAGAAGGAACCCTAAGTTATGAACAAGAGTGAGGTTGGGCGATTTGGAGGCACCGATTCAGAGGTTTCGGAGCATTTAGAGCTTGTGGACTGAGGATTGAAGTCTGGGAAGCATTCGGTTCACATAGTGACGTTCGGGTGTCTTTACTTTCGCTTCCTCTTGTTCCTATGCTTAGTTGGTTGAATATTTTTGTTTTCAATGAACTTCATGACGTTGAGTGGCTAATTCTATTATACTACCTAGATTGGATGATGGATTGGATAAAGTTTTGATTTTTATTGGATTTATGGATTCTATGGATTATTTATGAATTATAGGTTGTTTGTTCTTTTGATTAGATGTGTATGCATGTTTGATAGTGTCTGCGTATTGCTTATTGCTTCACTGATTCTTGGTGACGGGTCTATCACAAAATAGAGTCTTGTTAGATTTCAGATTTTGGTGAGTGTTCCTATCATAAAATAAATCTGTCATCTTTAAGGTTATAGGCACATTTAACCTTAGAAGTAATATTCGGTAATCATATAAAATCAAGCGTTCTACTAATCGTCAACAACTGTGAGGTACGAGATTATTGTTAGGTCTAAGTCATTAAACCGTAGGGTGGGAGCTTTGGAAAGCATATCCTTTGGCTATTGTCTAACAAGTAATCGGGAGTCCAAATTCACTTTAGATTTAGATCCTGTGAGGGAGTGAATCGTGTAAGGTACTTTCATAAATCTGCTAGGCGTCTTGTGAAAGATTCTAATAATCGGTAATCTGAACAATCTTTAGGGTGTCACAGTGTGCTCTTGAGAAGGGTTAGGAGTTCTGTAGACATCCCGAGAGGTAAGAATTTAAAGATCCCGATTCCATTGTTGACAACTTCCAAAATAAAAATCATTGCTGAAGCAATCAGGATTCCAGTCTAGGTAGTGTTATCTCACCATTTGAATAAAGTACAGTCTAATTTGTGTTCTATAGTTAACTCAGTTAATTCATTTTTTTGAAATCAATTGCTTCCTTAGGATAGTTAGAAAAAACCCCCCCATCAATTAAGCATTTGGTTACGTCCGTGTCAAGTTAAGTCTAGATAGAGTCTTTTTTCGCAATTCATTGAGTCTCGTGGGTTCGATATCCGGACTTACTTTAGCTATACTAGAGTCGATCGGTACACTTGCCGGTTAGTAGTTTAGTGTGTCTTGAGTCTAGATTTAGGTTATTCAGTAAATTTTATTAAACTACTTTTTAAAGCATCAACTGTCAATAGTACTCTTGTAAGCATGTTGGACAAGCTAATTTGAAAGCGCCGCATACCAATTCCTTGGAGCTTGATGTAGTCCATAAAGAGCTTTGTCAAGCTTGCAGACATAATCAGGATTATCTGGGTCTTCAAAGCTGGTGGTTGCATTACATACACTTCCTCATCTATCACTTCATATAAAAATGCACACTTGACATCAATTTGGTGTAGACCTTGAAATCCTTGGATCTAACAAAAGCAAGGAATATCCTAACAGCTTCAAGTCTTGCCACAAGAGCAAAAAAAATCGGTGTAGTAATCCTTTTTCTTAAGTTTACCCTTGAACAACTAGTCTTGCCTTGTTCTTGATGACAAGTCATCGATCATCCTCTTATTCCTAAAAACTCACTTGGTACCTATTGGCATCTTCTCATGAGTAGAGGACATAGGTTCCAAACCTTTTGTTTTTTGAATTAAAGCAGCTTCTTCTGCATTGCTTCAACCCAACTTCCATATTTGAAAACTTAATCAACTTTCTTTGGCCAATCTGCAACAAGAAGCAAGAATGCAGACAAACATTTTTATCATGGGTTTGTGCTCTTGTTCTTACCCTAGTCTCAATATCTCTAATGATGTTTGTAGTGGGATGGGACTTGTAGATTCTTAATTAAGAATCATAGCAAGTTGGTTTAACAGATCTAAAGTAGTGAAATTTAGATCTAGTGATTGAGTATCACCCACCACATCAGCATATTTATTAAAAGAAACTGATCCAATGATTATGTGATATCATTGATGTTGCCTTCAGTGGAGAGCTTCTCAGCATCATGAAATTCTTGATCACTTTCACCATCTCCATCTCCTCCTACATTGAAACCCCCTTCATCTGAGCTTTGTGCATCAATGCTAGAAATGTTAGGCACCTTGATGTATCAGCTGAAGAGTTTGTCATGGTGGTGCTGACAAGATTTCCACTTGTGGGTTTGTTACCACTGTAGCTGAAGGGATTCTATCATTTGGTCTTCTCACCTCAAATCTTAGGTCAGGTTCTTCTACTGATGTGTTACTTGTAGATCCTAAAACATTTCCATAAGATTTGTTAAAACAGTTGATAACTAAATCAAGATCAAATAGTCAATCAGGACCAGAACCTTTCACATTGGGTGTGTGCTCATGAAGGTCACATTGATTGACTTCTCAGTTCTGAGATTGTATACTTTATAAGCCTTAGCTTGAGAAGAGTATCCATTGAAATGTCCATCATCTGACTTCTCAGCAAACTTGGCTATGTGATCTTTGGTATTCAAGATGGTTCATGGATATCCAAATAACCTGCAGAAACTAATGAAAGGTTTCCTTTTGTGCCAGAGTTCATAAGAAGTCTTACCATGAGTTTTGAATACTAAAACTATGTTCTGCACACAGCAGGCAGTGCTTACTGCCTCTGCCCAGAAGGTGATAGGTAGTTTAGAGTCAGAGAGCATGGTCTTGCAGCCTCAATAAGTGTCCTATTTCTACTTTCAGCTACACCATTCTAAACTAAAAATAATTCAACAGTTATTTATCCTATATTCAAACTTTGAGTACCCTTTCCTGTTGTTGATGAAGAAACTTCAGTCTCATGGCCTTCTTTCATCTTGCACGCCATCTTTGGAAGATTAGACTTGGCCTTCAAAACTTCGAAAGTTTTTATGACTTCAAAAGTTTGGAGACTGAACCTTTGGAAGCTTTGCATTCACTGCAGCAGACTTCAGTGCTTCATAAGTATTCCTTTCTTTCGAGATCAAAATTTCTTCCGAATACAGCTTTCTACCTATTTTCTTCTTTTTCACCTTGGAGCTTTCGAAGGAAATTGATTTTCCTTTCGAAGTTATTTCTTTTTCCTCTCAGAAGTATTCTTCTTGTTTATTTGGATGGTACTCTTAGAATTGTAAATGCAATTCTTAGCAAATAAGTAGCATCACCACATATTATGCATTCAACAGGCATACTTCTAGGGTCTTCTTCTGAGGAGAAGGTTGAGCTTGATCTGTGCCCACTTCCTTTTCAACTTCATAGATGATGCAGCAGCTTCTGAGGGTGAAGCTTGCTCTTGGAGCTGGATGGTTCAAGCTGTGCAGTAGTGGTGCACATTTTTCAACCTTTTCTCTTGACCAGGATGGTTTGAACTTGAACTAAGACCCCTGGTACTAGAATCCATAGTGTAGTATTCAGTCTTCACCACTTCAAATCCACCAGAAATAAAGACTTGTTTTTGCTTGAAATTGATAGTGGGCTTGATCTTTTGGGCTTTCTTTGATCTCTTTTTTAGTACCAGATCAGATTCTTCCTAGCTGACTTGGCCATCCTTGGTTCTTTTTTCTCTCTAGAAGCATAATGACCATTCTGAGAATAAACCTCCTTAATCACTTCTGGTTAATCCTTCACTATCTCCTCTTATCTTCATCCTCTTCTAGGATAGGGTCAATGAGGGATAGCTCATCTGGACTAGTTTCACCTTGGAGATCTTACAAAATGTAATGTGTGTGGAGGATCTATCTCACTTGAACCCACTCCCTGCCTGTTTTGATAACAAATCTTTGTATGCAAGGATGAGGATATGATGTTCTTGAAGGTTTCCTATTCAAGAACACACTTTTCTGCCCTAGCTTTGCTGATCACAAGCTAAGCCTGATATTCAGTTAACTTGGTAATGAGATCTTTGATTTGAGTCCTATAATTTGTGTGCTCATGCTTAAGAGTTGAAATTTTTTTCTTTAAATCTTCTATTTTAAGTTTATAGTCATTTTCAGCTCTTTTGAAATCAGCTTTTAAAATATTCAAAGACTCAAGGTTAGATCTCACTTCCAGGTTATAGGACATATACATGTTTACTTTAGCAATGCCTCAGGTGTACAGAGATGTTCTAATACCTTGGCGTCTTCATGGTCAGCCATCAGTGCTTGATTTGGAGAAACATCCTCTACCTGAAAGCTCAGTCAAAGTCTCATTCTCAAACAGCAACAACAGCTTGTTATTTTGGTTGGCTTGGCTTCTTAGATTTGGGAGTTGCATCAGAGTAGCTTGGTCTTGATTGTGCTTGGCCACTATTAGTCCTTTATGCCTTGCACTCTCTAGCAAAGTGTCCCATCTGGTTACAGTTGTAACATTTCACTTTGCTTTATCCAGTCCAAACTTTCCACTGGTTACATTGCAGGGAAATATTTTCTGGTTCTCTTTGTAGAATCTCTTGTCTCTATGAGTGAGAAGAGCCATTTGCTGGACTATCTCCATATATTCCAGGTCATCTAGATGGATACAATCCAAGTCTTTAATAGTGAAGAGAAAGTTGCCACAACTTTAATCAGAAAACACAAAGACTTGGATGAGCTTGTCTCTTGGAATGGGCTTCCTTGGATGTAGCTCTCCCTTGGTGTCTCCGGGAAGGTGATGAAGGGCCATTTTGTGAGTTGTCAGGGTAGTAGATAATATGATGTTATGGCTCTCTAATATCCCTTTCAACCACATGGAGGGCTGAACTTTATTGATTGCTAGAAGAGCTGCTAGATGGATTTGCATGTTTATAGCCATCTGGTAACCACTAAGGATACCATACAACTCTATTAGAGTAAGGGTGTAGAGGTTTTCAATTCCTTAATGGCCTTATAGTAGTGAGTCCATTTTATGGGATGAGAAAAAACTGAACTTTCTCATAATATCCCTATTCTCAAGCTTAACTCCAACATCTATCAGAGTATTTACAATCTCAACATACCTAAAGTATGTAAGTCATAGTTTCACTGTTTTGTAGGTAAAATTCTCAACTACTGCCTCATGAGATCCTTCTGTTTTCTTTAGCTTTATCAGACCTTTCATACATAAGGTTTAGTGCATCCTAGAGCTACTTCATAGTTTTGCACTTCTTGAAGCCTTTATATATAGAGTTAGGAAAAGAAGTTTGTAAAGCGGTCATGGCCTTTTGATCTATATCAATCTTCTTCCAATCTTCCTTAGAATAGTCAGCCACTTCTTTGGAATCATCCACCCACTAGTAGTAGTTGAAGTGGTGCTTGGGATGTGAGGTCTTGAGACAACAGATCTCCACATCCTGCTATCTTGAGACTTGATGAAGCCTTCCATTCTTTAGCACCAAGTATCAAAGTAATCAGGAGTGATCAGTGGAGATTTTTTCATGGTACCGGTTTCCATGTCAGCCTTGGTGAGAGCTGCCATTTGAGCTAGTAAGTGTTTTATGAAACTGAAGAGATTTAAGATTATGAGATCTTACAATCAAGAGCCTAAAAAGCTCTGATACCAATTGCAGGACCGGTGAAGGTGGTAATACAACAGTCTCACAAGGTTGGAGAGAAGAAAACAACACTTAACAGATCAAATAGGGAACGGCTTATGAAACAATGAACAAGAATAAGAGCACAAGCAGAACACAAGTATTTGGTTTTCAAGAATGATGTATATTGCTCTAAAGTATTTTACAACTGTTACAAGGCTTAGTCTTAAGGACTGATATTTGGAATACTTTATACCACATCCTATAGCTGACCATACTTTGAAGGCCAGCTGGACACTAATCTAGACAACAAGATCAATGTAAAGTCAAAAGGCAGATTTCCTTTAGACTAGTGACTATGACATGCCATAGCTCACATCCTTATCTATTACAAAAAAGGATAAAAGTATAAAGTAGAAAATTACAGACTCTAAGACCTTAATCTACAGTTGGCAATAGTATGGAGATATCACCAACTTGTATAAGTTGGTGAGTTTTCAGAGATGACAGTGATAAGTGGTTCAACTTTTGTCAAAAGCATGTCAGAGAAAGCATGTCTTTTCTATCTTCGGAAGAAATTAGTCTCTTGGCTTCGGATGACTTTGTCTTGAAGCTTCGGAAGACTTCATCTTTGGATTCGAAAAAAATGGTCTTTAGATTCGAAAGATTTGACACTTAGAGAATTTTTTAGTGCTTTTGTTTAATCTTTCAAAGTAATTTTCTTTGTACTTCAGTGTGCATATTGAGAGAACTTTGTTTGTATCAGCCTCTAAGTTAACTATTACAGTTTACCAATATAAATTTTGTATTTAATATTTTTTAATAAGATATAAAATAAATGAATTAGATTAGTTATTATGATAACTTTAGGAACCAACGTGAGACACAAAGTTTTAATGGCAAAATGGTAAATAACGAAAACTTAGCAAATAAAATTATAAAACGAAAATAACATAAAAATAAAAAATAAATACACAAAAATGTTAATCTCATTTCCCTCTTTCATAAAAAAATAAAAAATTAATAAAAAACTTGTTTTTTTTACGAAATTCGTTTTACAGATGTGTAATACTGAATTTACACATGTGTATAACTAGATTTACATATGTGTACATAACGAGTGGATGATTTTTTTTTAAATATATCAATATGGTAGGTGTTGGAAAGATAAAAATACTTAAAAAATATATTAATATGATACTGACAAGTGGCTGTTGTGTTATAAAAATCATGCCATGTGACAATGTAGTAGCTAAAATTAAACCATGTGACAAAACTTCCTTTCATTTATTTATTATATATAGAGATAGTAACTATGATGCCATTTGGCACTCTCATGTTACCCCTCCAAAAAGAATTTCTGTCTAAATTAATATATTATTTTAGTCAAGTTTTTCATTTTAAGAAACTCAATAATAGTAATAATTCATCTGAATTTAATTTTTTATATTATCAACTTAATTGTGTAATAATATTGTTGAACTATACATATTTTATAGACAAAACAGATTCAATTTAAAAAAACTAAAAAGAAAAAAATAATTATTATTGATATTTTAGGTTAGTATGATTTTAAGACAATTGGTTTTTAATTTAACAGAGTTAATTGTATATATATTATTCAAAAAAGTATTCGATATTTATAGTTATAAATGTAACTTATTATTTTCAGTGTTATAGTAATACGTAACTTAATGATACGATATATTTATACATTTAATTAGTTGTTTTAATATTTTCAAACCGTGTATTATACGAGTTACTAAAGGTAGTACGTAATACACGAGTCTCAAAGTGTAATATGATTAGCCTAGAGGTGGGCAAAAAAACCGGGTTCGGACCCGACCCGGTGGACCCGACCCGGAACCGGGTACGGGTACGACCCGGTATAGTTGAACCCGGTTTGTACCCGGAAAAAACCCGTAGGGTTGTAACGGGTATTAGTTTTAGATTTTCTTAGAACCCGACCCGAACCCGACCCGAACCCGACCCGGAAACGGTTGAACCCGGTTGGACCCGGTTTTGCCCTTTTTTTTTTTTTTTTTTTTGTAAAACGTTGGGATCGATTTTTTGCCCTTTTTTTGTCACTTTAGGTTATAAGTTAGTATAATAGGTGTAGGTTGATATGGTTTAGTACCCAAGTCTCAAACGCAAAAACATACGCAAAAACGCAAAAAATACTCTCGTTTACTATCGTTTTACACGTTCACTTTCTTCAATTTGATTGGCTCACTCACAATCTTCCGTTGGTCAAGGTTCGTCCAACGCTCCAACCGTCGTTCGTGTATTCAAGAAAAGAAAAAAAAAAAAAAAAAAAAAAACCGTTTGGACCGGTTTCATACCCGACCCGGACCGACCGACCCTACCCGGGTATACCGGGTAGGGTTTTTATTCTACTGAACCCGACCCGGAACCGTACCGGGTTCACCAATACCCGGGTTAAAAAAAACCCGGTTGGCCAAACCCGGGTTGTATCTGGTTTTCGGGTCGGCCAAACCCGAAATGCCCATCTCTAATTTAGCCAGCAGAAATCAACCCATTACTTGCATTGGGCCTGAAGAATGATCGAATGATCCGGCCTGATAAAAGGATCACACTGCGAGTACGATACGAGCAAACCATCGATCGACATTGACAGCAATGGCGAAACCACTGGGACCGACGGGAGAGTTCTTCAGGAGGAGGGACGAATGGAGGAAGCACCCGATGCTCACCAACCAGTTCCGCCATGCCACTCCTGGCCTCGGGATCGCCCTCGTCGCTTTCGGCATCTATCTCGTCGGTGAAACCGCTTACAACAAGATCTACGCTCCTTCCCACCACTCACCCTCAAAATCTCACTGAAATCCCTCTTTCTCATACCCCCCCCCCCCTCCATCAGGTCAATTTCTAGCTTTTTGTTGTTGATGTTGTTTGCGCTGTACTGTGTTTTGTTTTTTTGTGTTAGGGTTTCACTTTTTAGGGTTTTGTTTCTTTTGAATTTGAAATTAGGGGGATTAGTGTCATTTGATGCAAAAAGCTTAGTGGTAGCGATACCTGATATTGCTCAAGAGAAAGCTCTTTTAGTTTTGATTGAGTTTTGATTCGTAACTTTTGGTGAATCCTAGGAGATTTGTTTCTCTGATTGTTACAAGAATTTATGGCAAAAATGTATTTGGTTAAGAGCAGTTAGTCAGTATAATAGATTGATTTAGCATGTATGTTCTTGAGCACGTTGATAGAACTAAGAAGAGTGAGAAATCTGTATGCTTAATAAGTAATAAGTTTCAGGTTACTGTGGTAACCCTTATGGTAGTAGCATTCATCATTGTTTTAAGTTGATTAGGATTTTACGAGGTTATTGTGTCAATACTTTTTCTAGGGTAGTTTGGCTAGCTTATTACTTTTGGCTTGGAGTAATGGAAGTTGTCAAGCATCATCTAGGAAGTGAAACATAAAAGCCACATATGCAATCAACTAGGAGTCACGTGTGTGCTGCCTAGGCACCTTGAGCATATGCAAGGCAATCTTTAATATGCACAAATGAGATGAGCTCCTTTGTTTAGGAGTAGGAGAGCAAGTGAGTGCTTGGCTATGTTTGTTAGGGATCCGGGTGTAGATCGACACACAAACACAATCAAACGGCGAGAGAAAATAATAATAAAGATGAACACGCGAGATTTAACGTGGTTCGGTCAATGTGACCTACGTCCACGGGCTGCAACCAGGATACTATTTTATTGTTTTCTGCCTCACTCGTGAGGAATTACAAGTACAATGGCACAATATAAATAGAGAAAATTAGGGTTTACAACTTAATCCCTAAGAAAACCCTAATGGGCTAAAATTAAATGAAAACGGGCAAAGTCTTTAATTTAATTAATCTGCCACTGAGTTGTCTTTTAACCCGAGCCCAAGTCAAGACTCCACAAACCCAACAATCTCCCACTTGGAGGCTTGATCATCTTCAAACTGCCTTCCGATGTGAACACTTGTAGCTCTTGTAATCTTCCTCGTCTTCCTGGTTGCAGCGGCCTTCTCATCAGTTAACCTGAAGGCCCGTTAAAGCTCCCCCGAGCTTCAATATATCAGTCACGGTTGTATCTGCCCCTGACCTGTTCTCCGTCCCTATCGGCTCCCACTGAAACAAACTGTCAGATCCTGGAACACCCTGAGAACAAACACTCTCCATATTCAGCAAGTAATCATCTGGAGAGATTTTATTAGATGGAATATTAGTTCTTTTAACCCACTGTCGTCTAGGAACTATGACTGAAACACAACCTGTGCTCCCACTGCCACGAAGTCCTTTAACTGGTTTTTCTGAACTCTTCCATGCACATTCATTCTGAATCTTTCTTGTGACTCTAGGTTTCTTACTTGCAAAGCAAACCTTCTTCTGCCCACGAGATTTTGTGAACTGGACTTTGGTATTTTTCTGAACTGGAACATCACTTCCTTTAGATGGTAAACTAACCAATGAACCCATTTTCTTTCCACGAGCAATGACAAGATTCCCTTTAACAACTTTCCACTGCTTATTCCCGAACTTAACCTCATATCCCTGTTCATCCAACTGACCGACAGAAATCAACTGTTTCTTCAAATCAGGAATCACCCTGACATCTTTCAAAGTCCATGAACCAGCTGAAGTAACTAAATCCATGTCACCCATGCCCGTAACATCAAGAACATCATTGTTCGCCAGTCTTACCTTACCAAAATCGCCTTCTTTTAGATTCTGCAATGCTTCGCTGCTGTGGGTAGCATGAAACGAAGCTCCAGAATCCATGACCCAGGAATCCACACTGCTCTCCACGCTACAAATTAAAGCATCATCGTCTGAGTAGTCTGCTGCAGTGTTAACTTCTTTTTGATCATTCGGACACTGATTCCTGAAGTGTCCCACCTGTTTACAGTTCCAACAAGTCACATCATTTCGAGCCCTAGATTGACTCCTTTTCCTGTTCTTGCTCCCACTACCTCTGTTATTCTTTCTTCCTCTGCCAACATTCAGTAGTTCACTTGATGTTTCACCTGAATTTCTTCGTCTGGTGTCTTCGCCCATAATAATATCCCGAACCCCATTTAAAGTGAACGTGCTGGTGGAACTAGTAATTGCTGTAACAGTACCAGCCCAGCTATCAGACAAAGATGATAACAGTAGTAGAGCCTGAACCTCATCCTCGAATTTGATGCCAACTGACCCAAGTCTTGACAAAATCGAGTTCAAGTTGTTGATGTGCACTAAAATTGAACTTCCCTCTTTCATCTTTGTATTAACCAGCTCTCGAATCAAGAAAACTTTATTTGCTGCCGAAGGCTTCTCATACATATCAGCTAACGCATCCATGATACCTTTTGCTGTAGTTTCCTTCAGAATGTTGAACGCAACATCCTTTGTCAGCGACAACCTAATAACCGCCTTGGCCTTTTTATCCAAAGTTTCCCATTCAGCTGGTTTCATATTTTTTGGTTTCTCACCCAAAACAGCATCCAAGTCTTTTTGAACAAGCAAATCCTCTATTTGCATTTTCCACCAACCAAAATTGTTTCCATTAAACTTCTCAATCTGAAGTTTCCCGCTCTCAGCCATTATCCCAGACCACAGATGCTTAACAGTCGAGTCGGAACTGAGTTTTGAAATGCAGCACACAATCAAACTACCCAGTAAGTTCGATAGGAAACCCTAATTTGACAGAACAGAGTGGCGACAGCAGAACAGGCGGCGGCGGCAGAACAGCGGCGGCTGCAGAACAGCGGCGGCTGCAGAACGACGGCGGCGGGACGGAGGCGGCGGGCAGAACAGCGGCGGCGGCAGCGGATGCTGATTCTTGAAAACCTATATCGCTACTTCTCTCGCGATTCGTGTTTCTTGCGTGTGTAACGAGCCAAAGCTCTGATACCGCTTGTTAGGGATCCGGGTGTAGATCGACACACAAACACAATCAAACGGCGAGAGAAAATAATAATAAAGATGAACACGCGAGATTTAACGTGGTTCGGTCGATGTGACCTACGTCCACGGGCTGCAACCAGGATACTATTTTATTGTTTTCTGCCTCACTCGTGAGGAATTACAAGTACAATGACACAATATAAATAGAGAAAATTAGGGTTTACAACTTAATCCCTAAGAAAACCCTAATGGGCTAAAATTAAATGAAAACGGGCAAAGTTTTTAATTTAATTAATCTGCCACTGAGTTGTCTTTTAACCCGAGCCCAAGTCAAGACTCCACAAACCCAACAATGTTCACTTTCAAAACCAGATTTACATGGCTAGAAGCCGACCTAAACACATACAAAATTGAACTAGGTAATCTTTAAGCGGTAGTGCAGTAGTAAGCATCTTATTCCCTCTAGCCGAGGGTTCTTAGGTTTGAATCTTGCTTTTACTTGTTTTCTGTCATAACGTCTTGGAAGTTGTCTATGTAGCATAAGCTGTGATTTACCTGATCATGTAGGTTAGTAGGGTGTTATTGATGGGTCACGTGAGTTTACAGACAATAGGTTCTTCCCCAAACAAAGAAATGGCTAGATTTTAGCCACACAATTTATGGTATTGTTTCGACCTCCTTCCTTATATCGTCATCTAATTGGTTAAATTCATTTGCATGATGAAGCAATGTGGGAAGAACAAATAAATTCATTTTTATTATCTGGACTTTGATTTAAAAGGTTATTATATTTGTAGAATAATATTAAATTATTAATTTTCTATGCCTTTTATATTTGTTTTTTAGTATTGCGCCTTTTCTTGTCTTGCCTTGTGTATTTTTGCACCTTTGACTACCTAGAAAGCAATTATGGTCAGCTATTGTTGTGTATCCACGATTCCACACACTGGATTAGGAATCACATGATTATCAATGATTTGGTTGTGAATTAGGATGTGGTTGTGTGGTCTTGATTTGGTTCAAAGCATAAAACTGATAGTATGTTTAAGAAAAGTGATTGTGATCTTGGTGTGATTTAAAGCATAAAACTTTTTGGTTTGGTAAAGAACATATGAACTTCAACCAATATTGCTTGTTTTTATTACATGGATGTAGTTTGCATTGATGTCCTCCCTCTTTCAGGTGCTGTGAAGGAAGTTACTTCATATGGAGGAGTTTCATGTATTTTGATTACTTGTTCAAATAAAAGCAGTTGTAAGACAATGATTTGATGCATTTTTATTTGTATGTTCTCTTGGTGTTTTAAGGCCTTGGACGTGGCAAAATTTACATACTTATTTTTTTTATCAAAACGGGTCTATTATAGTTAGATCGTCTTGTCATAATGACAGCACTCGTAGAGATAGCAAAATAGCAGGGCCGAGTTTACATGATTAGTTTTTTGTATGGGTCAAAATGTTTTAGGTTGGTAATTGGTTAGAAATACTTCTGATTATTTTTTCTTTTGAAAAATTACGAGTGAGTTAAATATGACAAATAAAGAATAACGAGCGAGTTAAACAATGACAAACTATACTATTTCCGGGTTAAACATTAGAATAACATTATTTTGATAGAGCAAATGACATGTTTTAATAAAACAAAAAACCATAGGTGCATTCTGTCGTAATTAAAAATAAAATTAAATGTGTTTTTTTAGTTTTTCTTTAACATTCTCTTAGACTTATGTTAAAAATGTTTTTTTATACAGAAAAATTTGTATATTTTCATCAATCCTTTTTAACAAAAAATACACGTTTTTGGGTTACATTTTTTTAAGGATATAAATCTTTTGAAAATGTTTTTAGCTAAATTAAAGAGTAAATTACACGGATTGTTCTCGAGATTTGCTCAAATTTCATCTTTCGTCTCTCGGATTAAAAAATTACAGGTTTCGTTCTAAGGTTTGGAAAAAAATAACATGTTTCGTCTCTGGGTCTAACAGCCGTTAATTAATTTCGTTAACTGGCTGTAAAATGATTATTGCCAATGCGAATTTCTCGTCTGCCAGCTCTTTGGTGACAAGAACACAAACATCGAGTAACTTACTATGTTGATCAATCCAAGCCACTAGTAATGTAGGCAGATCTCGTGTAACTTTCAACATACGATTTCTGAAAATATAACTAAATGTTAGAAAGAGAGTATCAAATTATTTTTTAGCATACTATTAATTTTAGAAAATCATAACAATTACTGTATATTTCCCAGACTAATAAAAGGGAACCCGCAGATAATCAAAAAGTTAAAGTTATATGATTTCTAATAACCATTTCTAGTTCATTAGCCATGTATTTGTTATGAAGGCCGGTTTCGCGAATAAAAGCTAGTTCATACGTTTTTTTAACTTTGTATGACATTCACAATTACAAACCATAAATTTATAACTTTCCGTTCAAATGTAGATGCTACCCATCAAAAGTTTACCCAAAATTACCATAACATTAACATAACATAAACGTATGAAGACAATGATTTGATGCATTTTTATTTGTATGTTCTCTTGGTGTTTTAAGGCCTTGTGTGTGGCAAAATTTACATACTTCTTTTTATATCAAAACGGGTCTATTATAGTTAGATTCGTCTCATCATAATGAAAGCACTCGTAGAGGTAGCAAAATAGATGAGCTGGCCAAAACAAGGCCGAGTTTACATGATTAGTTTTTTGTATGGGTCGAAATGTTTTAGGTTGGTACTTGGTTGATTAGAAATACTTCTGGTTATTTTTTTCTTTTGAAAAATAATGAGCAAGTTAAATATGACAAACTAAAAAATAACGATCGAGTTAAACAATAACAAACTATACTATTTCTGGGTTAAACATTAGAACAATATTATTTTGATAGAGTAAATGACATGTTTAAATAAAACAAAAAACATTAGTGCATTCTGTCGTAATTAAAAATAAAATTAAATGTGTTTTTTTTGTTTTTCTTTAACATTCTTTCAGACTAATTTTAAAATTGTTTTTTTATACAGATAAATTTATATATTTTCATCAATCCTTTTTAACAAAAAATACACACTTATGTCACACATGAGTTCAAATGGTAATGTCCAATCAGGAGAAACCATGATCATAGCTGTTAACAATCTTTCTTTCAACAAATTGAATGCACTAATGCATTCGTCGGAAAATACTAATTGTGCGTCTTTCTCGAGGAGTTGAGTCATTGGTCGTGCGATTTTTGAGAGATCTTTGATGAAATGTCGGTAGAATCCTGCATGACCTAAGAAGCTTCTGATTGCTTTCACGGTTGTGGGAAGCGGAAGTTTGAAAATAGTGTCGACTTTGGCTCGATCGACCTTAAGTCCTGCTCGAGAGATTTTGTGTCCTAACACTATTCCTTCAGTAACCATGAAATGGCATTTTTCTCAATTTAAGACAAGGTTAGAATCTTCACATCTAACCAACATCTTTTTAGATTTTAAAGATATTGTTCAAATGAGTTTCTAAAGATGGAAAAGTCATCCATGAAAACTTCCATAGAATGTTCAATCATGTCGTGAAAGATTACTACCATGCATCTTTGGAATGTAGCGGGGGCATTACATAATCCAAAAGTCATTCACTGATAAGCAAATGTGCCATTTGGACATGGAAAATTTCATTTTCTTTTGATCTTTGGGAGCAATTGGAATTTGGAAATAACTTGAGAAACCTTCGCGGAAACAATAGAACATTTTTTCAGATAATCTTTCAAGCATTTGATCAATGAAGGGCAGAGGGAAGTGATCTTTCCTTGTGGCATCATTGAGTTTACGATAGTCGATACTAACTCTCCATCTTGTAACCGTATGAGTTGGAATGAGCTCATTCTTCTTGTTGGTTACAACAGTCATTCCTCCTTTCTTTGGAACAACTTGGACGGGACTGACCCAAGGTGAATCCGAAATAGGGTAAATTAAACCGGCATCCAGCCGTTTGATTACTTCTTTCTTCACAACCTCTTGCATGCTCGGATTTAAACGTCTTTGAGGTTGAATGATGGATTTGAAGTTTTCTTCCATCAGAATTTTATGAGTGCAAGATGGATTGATTCCCTTGATGTCCAAAATTTCCCAAGCAATTGCTCGTTTATATGCCTTAAGCATATTAAGCAACTTGTTCTTCTCATCATTTGATAAGGTGGATGAAATAATAACAGGAAGTTGAGATGTGTTTTTAAGAAAGGCGTATTCGAGATGAGACGGGAGTTCTTTGAATTCTAAAACCGGAGGATCTCAATAAATGGTTTGGCTTTAGGTTCTAGTTCTTGTTCAATGATCTCGAATGCTTCTTGATGAGATGATGTTTCATCAACTTCTGGTTCTGGAATGGTTTGATCGTCATAGATGGGTTCGGTTGTTCGGACTTCTATTAATTGAGTGTTGCAAGCTTCATTTTCAGGGCTTCCCTTAAGTGACAGCTTATGATTGAATCACACATCAATGTAATAGAGTGAGTCATCATGATGTTAAGGATGTTTCATGGATTGTCCTATGTCAAATGTTACTTCCTCCTTATCCACATAACACGTAAGTCTGCCGGTGCAAACGTCAATGATAGCTCGAGCGGTTGCTAAGAAAGGTTGACCTAGGATTAGAGGAACATTCTTGTCCTCATCCATGTCAAGGATCACAAAATCAACGGGAAATACGAATTTGTCAATCTTAACCAAAAGGTTTTCAACGATGTCATCGGATATTTGACGGAACGATCAGCTAACTGGATGTTCATACGGTCGGTCTAGGTTCACCTAAGTTTAACTTTTCGAAAACCGCATAAGGCATAAGGGTAATGCTAGCACCTAAGTCAGCTAAAGCGTTACTAATAGATAGATTTCCTATTAGGCAAGGTATGGTAAAGCTCCATGGATCAATATCTTTTGAGGTAGTTTGTTTTAAAGAACTGCAAAGCATTCCTGAATCAGAACTACGTATGATAACTCTTCCAGTTTCTTTTTGTTTGACAACACACCCTTCAAGAACTTAGCGTAATTTAGCATTTGGGCTAAGGCTTCCACCAGTGGTAAATTGATGTGGAGTTGCTTGAACAATCCTAGGAACTTGCCATATTGTGTATCCATTTGTTGGTGTCTCAAACGACCAGGATATGGAAGTCGTGGAACATAGGGTGGTGGTGGTACGTATTTCTTAGCTAGTTCTTCAACAACAACATGTTGTTTTAGCTTATCACTTGCATTACTTGGAGTTTCGGTTTCTATTTCTTCCAGGATTGGTTGTAATGCAGGTGCATCACCTTGAGTGATTTTGCCACTCCTTATGGTGATGGCTTTCACTTGTGCATTAGGGTTTGTCATAGTGTTGCTAGGCAAAGCACCTTGGGGTTTCTCAGATAGTTGTTGTGCTATGTGACCTACTTGGTGTTCAATGGTCTGCAATGATGCTTTGTTGCTTTTGATGTCAGCTTCGTTTCTTTGGAACCTCTCCCCGTTTCTTCGATCAGATTTCTGGATGTATTCATCTGTGACTTGTGTGGTTATCAACAATTGCTGCAATAAGTCTTCCATCGATGATGCTCCACGGTCTTAGTTGTTAGTTCTTGGACCTTGGTATGGTGCCTTCTGTTATTGGTAGGGTGGCCTTTGGTGAATCTAGATGATGACTGGTTGTTTCTAGATTCTCTGTAATTTGAGTTGTTTCTCCAATTTGAGTTGTTGTTATATGAATTGCTTGGGCCTCCTACGTAATAAACATCTTCAACCATCATCATGCTTTATGGGCATTCGTTGGTCTTGTGTGAATCTCCGCATATGTTGCATCGTGCTGGAGTTTTCTTCAGCTCAGCTTGCAATTGTTCGAATCATTTGGTTAGGGTTCTAACTAGGCTGTAACTAGGTTTTCAGAGCCTACTTGATGAATGCCTTTAGAACTGGGTTTGTTTCTTAAGGGATTATAAGCAAAGCCCTTCTTAGTTGCTTTTTCTAGGGCTTGGTATGCTTTGGTTGGCGTGACACTTCCGAAATTGTTGGCTGCTATTGCATGTTGGACAACGCTAGACTCATAACCATCGATTGACGGTGTGGCATAGTGTGTCATCTTTATTTCATCATCTTGGTTAGCCATGTCTTCTTCAAATGGTGTACCTTCCAAAACGTCATCTTTGATGATTGTTGCTGTTTGTCGTGGTCTTTTGCGAACCTTTGATGGAAAAGTCGTTCGGGTTTCGAAAGAGGCGAAACAAGTTCAGGACTAGACGAGTCAGACATACACTAACTTAAGGAAGCATATACTAACTAAGGGTTAAAAAGAATCAAGCAACTGTATCTAAATTAACTAATTAAGGCAAACTAACTAATCTAATTAACAAAATAAAACAAGTTTGAACAAATATTAATAGGGTATAAACAAACTAGTCAAAAATTCGGATTGTCTTTCAAAACTGTCGTGTGTCCCCAGCAACAGTGCCAAAAACTTGATGCGTGTGAAAGGTGTATATATTTCTATAAGAATTTTTTGCACAGATTCAGTTTTAAATGGTTTTTACTTATACTAAACTACACACACAAAAGGCAAGTGTAAATGTCGTGTGGTAATATAATGTTGGCAAGAACCGAGTATCAATCCGTGGACACACCAAGCCTACTCAACAACCCTCGTAATTGACTATCAGATTGGGTTTTGTTCTAAAAAAATGATAAGTTGCATTATTGTAACCAAACATTTAAATTTTAAAAATAATAACTAAAACAAAAGTAAAAGTAAAATGGAGATTTTTAGGTTTTAAAATAGGGAATTAAGGCTATCATCCTAATTAGATTATACTTATGTAATTATGATGAATATCTTGGTGTGATTAAAGATATAAGTTTAAGTAGTTATGTTAATGTTTATAAACATGAGCCAACGTGGATTTCTCATCTACCGGCTCCGTAGTGACAAGAACACCAACATCAAGTAACTTACAATGTTTATCAATCCAAGCCACTAGTAAAGTAGGTAGATCTTGTGTAACCTTTCAACATACGATTTCTGAAAACATAACTTAATGTTAGAAAGAGACTTTATCAAGTTACTTTTTAACATACCGTTAATTTTAAAAAACCATAACAATTACTGTAGATTTCCCAGACTAATAAAAGGGAACCCGCAGATAAGTTAAAGTTATATGATTTCTAATAACCATTTCTAGTTCATTAGCCATGTATTTGTTATGAAAACAGGTTTCGTGAATAAAAGCTAGTTCATACATTTTTTCAACTTTGTATGACATTCACAATTACAACCATAAATTTATAACTTTCCGTTCAAATGTAAATGCTACCCATCAAAAGTTTACCCAAGATTACCATAATATTAACATAACATAAATCATACCGTTAGTTCATCATAAATTACATAAGTTTCATCTAATTGGGATGATAATGAGAGTTTAGCTCATAATGAGCTTAAACATAACAACAAATAACATAGAAGATAGAAATGAAATCATCGGTGAAATGGAACAATCAAACCGGTGATCCACAATGGATGATGTTTAGACAATCCTGAGCTTCTTCCAAGTGTTGCATGCACCTCCTGAACCTCCAAAGGGTCTTCAAGACTTGATTCCCAAGAGAAATCAGCAAGGTAACCCTCCACTAAAAGCTTCCCCAAATGATGGACTTTGGCCTCTATTTATAGGCTTTCTGGAGTGTTTAAGCATGACCCCGAGCCTAAAATGCTCCGGCCCATGATAGTACAATGCTTACAAAATTTGGTCAGTTCGTACGTGCAGGAAGTGTCGGGCACGACCCCATGACTCATGGGGCACGACCCCGTGATTAGTGCGGGGCATGGCTCTGTGACTCATGGGGCACGGCCCCGTGATCACTTTTGGGAAACAGTACTTTTTGTCTTATTAGATGTCCAATCATTGGGGTGTCCAATCATTGGGGTGTCCAATTTAAGCACAGGGGCGTGTTTCAGGCAAGTCATGGGGCCGTGCTTAATGAGACACGGCCCCATGCTTGGACTTCAAAGCTCTGTTTTCTTCAAACTCTTGCTAAATATGCTTCTTTTGTCCATCTTGCCCTTTTAAACACCTGAAAACATAATTTAACACTTTCAAGTTCATTCTTATTATTTTAAGAAAGGTGTTAAGGAATAATTGATGTGCTTTTGATAGGTTTTCTATGTATAATTTAGAGCACATCAGCTCTAAGCTGCAACAATAAAGAAGATCTACATTAGAGGGCCCCAGGGGACTAACCTCGAGGGCACTCCAATGATCAAGTTAGTATTTTGCTTATAATACTTCAATGTATAACTTATTAAAGATATATAATATGTAAAATATATAAATAAGATTGAGAGAGAAAAGATGACCTATGATGGAAGAGCTTAACAAGAGTGAGTGTAGTTGTCATAGCAAGCAAGAATGGTGTCCTGGCAGAGAAGGGAAGGTTGATATTGTCCTTGACAAGGAAGGATATCAGGGTTCTTTTCAAAATAGGCAAGGACTATCAAGGAGATGATGGTGATGATAGAGAGATTATTGTAGAGGGAGATAGAAGTGATGCTAGTAGTAAGGTTTATACTACAAATAGGATGGATTAGAAGTGTAGGGGTGAGCCCCTTTTTATAAAAAAGAGATGGGTTTCATAAATGTGGATTGGTTTGGGCTTGTCACATTTGTTAGGCTTGTTAGGCGAGTATTAGCCCACTCCGGTCATCAACCCCCCATTATAGTGTGATGTAGTTTTAATAACATTATACTGGACTTATACTTAAAACTATCATTGTACTTTTCTTTAGTTGTTGGTGTTGAAGTCTCGCCAAGTTAAGCTTAATAGGTTGAATTTCATCCTTACAAGCTTAGTTTTATTAAGCTAAAACTTCCCATGCTTTAAATTAATGGGGTTCATATGAATGGGCTTTGTGATTACCAAATTAATATCTTGACTTGCTAATCAGGAATGTGCATCTTTATACTTAGTTTTTCGTCTGTTGAGGACATCAAAACCTAGGAGATTGTTTCATAGTACATGTTAGGTAAGACATAGTATACTATAGGGGAGGGAAAATATTTTCTTTTGGTTGTAATCATTATGTGATTGAAGACTATTTTCCCATGATGTTGCTATTCCTCTTAGGTGACATTCGTATCTAGTGAAACTTGAGTTGATATGTCCTTTATTTGGAATTTTTCTTTGTTTATCATGTAAGAAACATTCATCCCTCAGATCTTGTTATTCCTCTAGTGAGGTAGGAAAGGTTCGCCTTATATCCTTCTATTCCTCCTTGCAGCTAGCATCTTGGGTGTGGTTTTATGTTAAGAGAGGAAAGGGATTTAGTCTTACCTCTATCATTAAGTAGACACTAAACTTATTGTTCAAGGAATGTAGATGGAAGGAGATAAAACAAATATCGATACTGAATACGCATTCGGAGATGTATGTCGATTAAAATATTTTTAAAAAATGGTGTTTCATGAGCTCAAGGAAATAGATGGCTAGCTCTTACTTAATTGTATGCTAAATGTCAATGATGAGTTTGTTCCATTAAGCTCGAGTGCTAATTCGGTGCAGCTAGTGGCCTTGACACCATAAAGCATTTAGTGACTGTATTATGTCATGATCATCACCATTTATGGGCATTCTGCCTAGGCTGTTATAAAACCATCCAATGCGAATTTGTTCCTCATCATAGAGCTGGTTTTGAAGCTTGATGCTTGAATGATATGAGGTGACCTCTTCATGTTTGGCATGTTATAAGGTCATGGGAGGGGACCTTTAGTATCTTAAGCAGGCTTAAGGGGAAAACAAAAAACAATCTTACTAGGCTAAACCAGGCAAGATTATGCAAGTCGACGTTGGCTTAGAGTATACAAGGCTTCCTAGGTAGGGCTAGGCAAGGAACCTGGATTAGAATAGGTGATGTGGACTAGTGATTCAAGCTCGTGGAGTATATTGATTAAGGTTCTCAACTTTCACATGAGTAAGATATGGTCAATTCTTATAGAGCTGTATCATTTTACCCCACTTGACCATTACATGAGTAGGTCAAGGCTTGCATCTTATGGATCTATATGCTTTATCATCAATGCCAATGTGAGGTTATTATGGTAAGTTCCAGATTCTTGTCTTGATGTATTCATCAATGTATCTAGTGTCATGGTGTAACACCCGAAAATTTTAAGTGATGCAAAGTGAAGCATAAAAGCAGATAAAAAGGAAGAAAACACAATTTAACCTAAGTTGAGGGGCTAAATGTGTCAAAAGGACAAAAAGAATAAAAGTGGGTGCAAAAAGGTGATGGCCGCCCACACCTCTCTGCATATTTTCTTTTCATTCGGATTGTAGAGAGAGAAAGCAGAGAAGAGCTTCGGTTTTAGAGAGAAGGAAGAAGAAGAATTCGAATTCAAGGTAAGAATTCTTGGTTTTAAGTTGTTCTTGGCTGGCCTATGCCTCGGTTGAATGCTTATGTGTGTTTTGTTAAGTTCGAGTGTGAGTTTTTGGTGGGTTCTAGGGGGTTGAGCTCATAGTACAAACGGGTTTGAAGGAAGTCTTACTCGAAGGCTGCAAAGGTGAGTTTCTAAAACCCCCTTTTTACTTGTTTTAACTGATTTTGGGGCTGGAAATGCATGTACGTATGTTTTTACGAAGATGGGTTTTGTACCCGTATGAATGTGTATGTGTGAATGTGGGTGGGTTATGATTTTGGGTGTTCTTGATGTTATGATGATGCCATGTTCATATTATGATGCTTAGAATGCTAGAACTAAGTTAAAACATGATGAATTGATGATTTGGGACTGTTTATGATGTTATTAGTATGTGTTGGTTGCCCATGCGTCTGGATTTGGCCCATGCGCCCAACGGTTGAATTTGCCTAAGTGTCCCCCGTGCGCCCAAAACCCATGCGCCTGAATAGTATCCATGCGCCTAGAATAGGTTGAATTAGACTAAGTGTTGGTTCATGCGCCCAAATAGTGCCCATGCGCCTGAAAGTTCCCTATGCGCCTAAGTGTTCCCATGCGCCTGAAAGGCCATGCGCCTGCATAGTGCTCATGCGCCTATGCCTTAGAATATTTTCTGAAATTTTGGGGAAAATGTAAAATGTAGGCTTTGACTTGGGAGGTTCCTAGGGGTAATGTAAGTTGACTTTATGATGTCATATGTGATGTGATGATGATGCTATGTATGGTATGGTTATTTTTATGTTATGTTCCTTGTTATGTATGTTATTTTCCCGTGGCTTTACGTGGTATGATTATGAAAAGTAAATGGAAAGTATTATGTAACGTAAAGCGGAAGATAATGAAAAAAGGAACGTAAGGAATGAATAAATGCATGCATGAATGAATGGAAGAAGTAATAAAAGTCTTGTATGCCAGACTGAGGTGAGTGACTGTGTTGTCACAAAAGACTCGTTAGCCATGGTTGAGGTGAGTGACTGTGTTGTCACAAAAGACTTGTATGCCAGGCTGAGGTGAGTGACTATGTTGTCACAAAAGACTCTTTTGCCATGGTTGTGGTGAGTGACTGTGTTGTCACAAAAGACTTGTATGCTAGGCTGAGGTGAGTGACTGTGTTGTCACAAAAGACTCGTTAGCCATGGTTGAGGTGAGTGACTGTGTTGTCACAAAAGACTTGTATGCCAGGCTGAGGTGAGTGACTATGTTGTCACAACAGACTCGTAAGGGGTTTAATCCAAGAGATTGACCCGAGTGATGTCTTGATGCTCGCCCTGGTGCTGTGTCGGTCTTCGGACATGAGTCGGGGGTATTGCATGAGACAGAATCCAGATGGAAGTGAAAGATGATGATGAAAGTACAAAATGTGCGATTATGAACGATGATGATAAGATAATAATAAATTATTATCTATGTGTACGTATGATGCATGATCACATGTGAAAGTAAAGAAAGAATGGTTTTAAACGAAAGAAAAGTATTTTATTTTATAAAACTAGAACTTACTCAGCAACGCTGACTTTTATATGTTTCCAGTTGGCAGGTAATGTTCCTGAGGATGGCACGGGGCAGCTACTTGGCATTTTTGGATGGCATCCGTTGTTTAAATTATAATGTTTTTGTGATGTAATGCAACGAGTAATATTTTGTAATCTGTCAACGATGTATTATTTTGCAAAAGCAATTATATATATATGAAATGGCTTGTTTAAAAGAATTCCGCTGTAATATTTTATTAAAGTTAATGTATGTTTTATGCTTTGTGTGCAATGATTGACCAGCTGTAAGCGTTCCGGGAACGGGGCCTTACAAGTTGGTATCAGAGCCAAAGTTTAAGTGAAACGGGTTAAAATTTTCAAAAGAAACCTAAACTTAATCTGAAAATGGGGCAAAGGGAAGGGATGCCAGTCCGAGTAGCTACGTGCCATCAGGTATTTTCTTGATGTTAACCGGTACTATGTGCGCATGTTATGTGATTTATGTGCTTCTTAATAGATTTAGATACTGATGTAGTCAGGATAGGAAATGCTTGGGGTATGAAGAGTAAAGTAATTGGCTAATCACAACTGGCCACTGTAATTAGGGACTTACTATACTTGACATAAACTGAGCTATTACCTTGAATGACCGTGTTAGTGTTTGAATCTCATAGCGTGTTAAAGGATGGCCGGTGGTAGATCTTCAAAGGCTTCTAGAGGTGGAGGTCGTGGTGGACGTGGTGCTGGACCACGGGTCACGAGAGGAAGGCCTAGAGCTGAAGAGGTGGCTCATGAAGAGCCTGAGACCCCTCATCCGGAGGGTGGTGATGAAAGTGCTAACTTAAGGGCCTCAGTAAAGGAGGCGGTGGTGGAAGAGGTTCACCAGGTCATGCAGACGATCTTACCATCTGTGGTGACCGAAGTAATAAAGTCTATTAGAGAAGGGGAAAGGAAGGAGAGGAACCGGTCCTCAGGGGTAAAAGAGCAACCGGAGACTGAGACGGTTGTCTCTACTAATGAGGAAGAAGAGCCTGTGTCGGAGGCAGCACGAGGCTGTAACTATGGGGCATTTCAAAGATGCAAGCCCCCGACTTTCGATGGCAATTGCACTGCTGCTGCTACTCACCGGTGGGTGAGAGAGATGGAAGCTGTACTTGATATCAGCGAGTGTCGGGAGGATCAGAAGGTGAAGTTTGCCACTCATTCATTTGTGGACTCGGCTCTGTGCTGGTGGGCCAATATTGTCCAAGCCGAGGGTAGTAGGGCAATTGGAAGAATGAGGTGGCCAGAGTTGAAGAAGCTGGTGATCGAGGAGTTCTGTCCTCACAGGGAGCTCGACAAGGTTGAGAGGGAGTTCCTGCAGCTGGAGGCGGGAACCATGACGCATCAGCAATACACCACCAAGTTTAATGAGATGGCACGACTGGTGCCGGATCAGGTGACGCCTCTGTCATGAAAGATCAAGAGGTATATTCAGGGCTTGCCGGCGGATACTCGCAGGCATATGATCGCTGCTTGGCCAAGTACGTTTAGGTCGGTGGTCGATCTGGCTGGAAGGTTGTACAACGAGAGGGAAGTGGTGGTGGCTGAGGTGAGCAAGAAAGGCGGTGGTGACCGAAACTGGAATGGGAAGAGGTTTTGTAGGGGTGGTGCCCCGGCAAACAACAAGAATGCACAGGTAGATGACCGGCGTTTGGTCACATCCGGTGCGGGGTCGAAGAAGTATGGCAAGTGTGGAAAGGAGCACACCGGGGAGTGTAGGTAGGGATTGAACGTGTGCTTCAAGTGTGGAAAGCCTGGCCACATGGCAAGAGAGTGCAAGGTGGCAAGGTGTTTTAACTGTGGTGGAGAGGGCCACATGAGTCAAGAATGCAAAAAGCCAAGGACTGAGAGTTCCGGGGCAGGGAAGAAGACCGGGACCGAGGGGCAAAGGGCGAGCGCCAGGGCATTCACGATGACTCAGGAGGAGGCTAGGACGGACCCCGATGTCATGTCAGGTACGTTTCTAGTAAACCAAACTCTTGCTTCTGTGTTATTTGATTCAGGTGCTAGTAAGAGTTTTATTTCTGGTGCTTTCTATGCTAAGTTGCCTGTTAGTAGTAGAAGTATTGATGAGCCCTTCGATGTAGAAACTGCCATAGGTAAGTCTACCATGATTGTTGACCTGATAGAAGGCTGCAATATAGAATTGGAGGGTCATAAATTTCCTGCTAGACTGTTCGTGATGACCTTAGGCGGATTTGACGTAGTCCTAGGAATGGATTGGTTGGCAGACTACGAGGCAAATATCATATGTCGTAAGAAGATGATTAGACTGACAGCGCCCGACGGGAGTTTGGTGACTATCTACGGTGATCGAGTTACGACTATCCCGAAGGTGATTTCGATGCGATGGCGGGAAAGTGCATGAGGCGTGGATGTAGTGCCTACTTGGCCTACGTGAAGGATGTAGATACGCCAACACCATAACTGTCAGATGTACCGGTTGTGTGTGAGTTCCCAGATGTGTTTCCCGAAGATTTACCAGGTGTGCCACCGGACCGTGAGATTAAGTTCCAGATTGACTTGATACCCGGTGCTCAACCTGTTGCTAAGGCACCGTATTGGTTGGCTCCGACCGAGATGAAGGAATTGATGAAGCAACTGCAGGAGTTGCTTGATAAGGGGTTCATTAGACCGAGTATCTCTCCTTGGGGTGCTCTGGTCTTATTTGTGAAGAAGAAGGAAGGTAGTATGAGGATGTGCATAGACTACCGCGAGCTGAACAAGTTGACGGTGAAGAATCGGTATCCATTGCCGAGGATTGATGACCTGTTTGATCAGTTCCAAGGTGCTAGTTGGTTCTCAAGAATAGATCTTTGATCTGGCTACCATCAACTGAAGGTGAAGGAGCAAGATATTCTTAAAACAGCTTTTCGCACGCGTTATGGACACTACGAGTTTCTCGTTATGTCTTTTGGTTTAACAAACGCACTGGCTGCTTTTATGGACCTGATGAATCGAGTGTGTCGGCCAATGTTGGAAAAATCAATGATTATGTTTATTGATGATATCCTGATTTATTCGAAGAGCGAGGCGGAGCATGCCGGACACATTCGAGAAGTGTTAGACACGCTGAGAAAAGAGAAGTTGTATGCCAAGTTGACAGGATCAGTGATCTAAATTTGATCAATTAGAGTTGAATCGCAGCGGAATTAGAACAAGAATTAGACAAATATAGCAAGAACACAATAGATATTCAATGGAACAGTACACGGTTATAGAGAAAGAGGGTTTTCTGCAAAAGGGATAATATCATTCATGCACAAATGCTTCGGTATGGCGGCTGCTAAGCTTCGCAGGTTACAATTAGGTCAACATTCCTTATATAAAGGAATGTGACGTCTGCTGATGTCACTTGATAGTGACATTTAACAGAATTATTACAAACAACTGAAAGTAAGCAAACTACTGAGAATGTTCACAACAACTGAGAACATCTCAGAGTATGCTAAGTACAAGATGAAACTAAAACTACTGAAACTAAAAGTACTGATTACAAGAAACATAAAACTACTGAAAGGAAACCATCACAACTACTGAAGAGGTCTTCTTCAGCTGTTGTGACAACATTTGAAACTTGGTCTTCAGTCTTTGTCTTCAGCTTTTGTCTTCAGACTTTGTCTTCAGTTCTTTCACTTCAGACTTTGTCTTCAGACCTTGTTATCAGTTGTTGTCTTCAGCTGTTGCAGACTACTTCAGTTGTTGTAATGTCTGTGGGACTTAAAGGTTTTTCTGATCAGGCTCATTGGTTCTTTTGGTCCAACAAACTCCCCCTGAACCAATGCAGCCAAAACCTTTAAGCTTATTGAGGTCCCACTTATTCTTGGCAGAAATACTCTCTTGATCAGCTTCAGAGATATCAGATAAGCACAAGCCAGGGAACAGGTTTCAGTAGATGTGAATGTCAAAGGATGGAAGGGAACTCTGTCTTGGGGAACTGGACACAGAGCTGTTATCCCAACCATGAAACCTACTTCCCATTGATGAGTCTATAAGACTCTCTGACGTAGGCCTCAAGGAGAACAACTTGTTCCTCCTTAGTGAGTTCTTCTGCTTCTCCTTCGAAGAAGAACTCTGGGCCATAGTACTCTGATAGGTACTTTACTGTCTTTCTATTTTTCAACTCAACAGTTGTTATCTCTCTGTAAGCAAATTCATCTGGGTGAGTCCCTTCTAATAACAACTGGAGTTCATTTTCTTGATCTCTTCAAGCCTCTTGTATAACAACCCCTTCTTGACCATTTTGTTCTCCATTAGAGTTTGAGGGGTCATCTTTGACTTGTAGGCTCTCTTGAAGTCTTCAAGTATCTCCCAGGGTGAGACTACAATGGCCAACATAATAACAGCATCTATGGTCTTCCTCACTTGGCCATTGTATCTACTTGGTATGGATTTCTTATGAATTCTAGAACTAACCCTGGGGTCTGGCCAAATCCTTACTCTCTCCTTTTGATATTGAAAGGTATGCCTGAGAGCATACAGCCTTTAAGCGTGTTTCTTCATGGCTTGTATAGATGATGACTGAGGAAACTCTTTGTCAACCATCTTCAAAAGTTGCTCATCGTGCTGTTTCTGCTGTTCTTCTTCTTCAATCTTAACTTTCACCATTTGCCTCTGAAAGTCTGGTGTGATCATTTGTTGACTTCTGGGCTCAGGTATTTTTAGAACAGCAGAGATTGGCAGACTGTCTTCTTCATCATCTTCTTCTTCTTCTTCTTCCATCCTCAACACCCTTCTCCTCCTTCTGGGTCCATCATTGGATGTGGTTTGAAGTGGTTTTTGGGGTAAGGGAGTTGGTTTTGAGGGTTGAGTTGGTTTAAGTTTAGGTTTAGGGATTGGTTTGGAGAGTTGTGGGGTTGGTTGTTTTTGAGTGGGAGTTTGGGAAGGCTGATCTAGCATTTTTGTGGTAAGTTTGGCTTTGGAAAGCTTGGCCATATCAGTTCTCTTCCCAGCACCTGCTTCATCTAAGGCTTCGATAATCAACCCCTTATTGAATGCTTCAGAAGCACAGATTCTGGTGGTTATTGCCAGAATACTGTCTCTGGTCCATGATTTAATCTCAATTAATGATCTTCCCAAGTATTTTGCAATAAACCTGATCATTATCTCCAACCTCTCCCTTTCCATCACACTATAACTAGCCCATCTCTCTTGTATCTCTTTAATCTCCAGCCTTCTGATCTCAGTGTCTAATGTAGCTGTATCAAAGCCCTGTCTGAAGAGTTGGTCTATTATTCTGTCCATTGATCTGCTATGAGCTTCATCAGCTTCTTTAACCAGATCTTCCAATGATTTCTCTTCATCAGGCTTTTGAGTTTCAGCACTTTTCTTTCTCTTGTATGTGATCAGCTGTTTTTCCTTTTCTAACTCCTTTTCTTTCTCTTGTTGTTTCTCATCTTCCACTCTCTTTCTCTTTCTTTCTTTCACTGCCTTAGACTCCCCCTTTTTGGGTGCATTGGGTTCAGGGGTTTGAATGGCAGAAAGCTTCTTTTGCACAGCATCATCAACAAGTGTTTGTAGATTTGAGGAGATCCTCTCATCAATGGCTTTATGCATAATCTCATTGATGATGGGAGTGATGAGAGGTAAGAAATGTTGAAAGGTAGCAACCATCTGCTCAGAGGGTAAGAAAAGGCTGATATTAAACGACTGAAAGTGTTGGTGCTGTCATCAGTTGTTTGAAAACAACTGAAGACCTGGTTTTAACTTTCAGAAGTTGTAACAACTGAAGACTTGGTATTAGTCATCAGTAGTTGTGAAATTACTGAAGACATGGTTTTGGCTTCAGGTGTTGTAAACAACTGAAGATTTGGTGTTAGTCATCAGTAGTTGTAAAACTACTGAAGACATGGTTTTGGCTTCAGTTGTATGAAGTGAAACAGCAGTTGTAGAAACAACTGAAGAGAAAAGTTTCTCATCAGCTGTTGTCGTCAATTCTTAGCTCATCAGCTGTTTCATTCTGACCTCAACACTTATCAGACGTTTTGTCTGATTTTCAGACGTTTCATTGGTCATCAGTACTTATCTGTTATACTGACATCAGTAGTTGTAACTACATCAGTAGTTGTAACCACATCAGTTCTTTTCAACAGATAGAGTACTTCAGTACTTTTAAGTAATTTAGTCTTCAGTAGTTATGAAAACTACTGAGGATAAAAGAACTTATCAGTACTTATTTGTGACAATAGTATACTAATGCTCATCAGTACTTGTTGACTGAGATCATCAGTAGTTGTCACTTATTCTAGCTGCAGCATACCAAGCCTTAACACTAGGTTTTGGAAAGTTGAACTGTCCAAAGGCTTAGTAAATATGTCTGCAAGCTCATCAGCACTAGGAACAAACTTTGGATCAATCAGACCTTTTTCAAAACAATCCCTAATAAAATGGTGTCTGATCTCAATATGTTTGGTCCTAGAGTGCTGGACTGGATTCTTGACAATACAAAGAGCTGAAGCACTATCCATTAGTAATGGAGTCTTAGTCTCTGTAATGCCATAATCCAATAATTGATTCTGAAGCCAGAGTACCTGAGATGTACAACTTGCAGCAGCAATGTACTCGGCTTCAGCAGTGGATGTAGCAACAGATGTTTGTTTCTTACTCTGCCAAGAAACCAAACAGTTGCCTAGGAATTGACATCCACCAGAAGTTGATTTTCTAGTTAATTTACACCCTGCATAGTCACTATCAGAAAAAGCAACTAATTTGCAAGAGTGCCCAGTGGAATACCAAAGACCTAGAGATTGAGTACCTTGCAGATATCTAAAGATCCTCTTGACTGCAATCAAATGAGACTCTTTAGGAGCAGCCTGAAATCTAGCACAAACACAAGTTGCAAACATAATATCTGGTCTAGAAGCTGTTAAGTACATCAAGGACCCAATCATACATCTGTAAAGTGTTTCATCAACAGCTTTACCTTTCTGATCTGCATCCAGTTGTGTGGTGCTGCACATGGGAGTAGAACAGGGCTTACAGTTTGTAAATCAAACTTTTCCAAAAGACTCTTTGTGTATTTTGACTGATGAATGAAAGTTCCATCAGCCTTTTGTTTGATTTGCAAACCTAGAAAGAACTGTAATTCTCCCATGGCACTCATTTCGAATTTTTGTTGCATCAACTTTGTAAATGCATCACACAACTGTGGATCAGAGGATGCAAAAATAATATCATCAACATAAATTTGAACAAGGAGCTTATGCTGACCCACTTTCTTAATGAACAAAGTTTTATCTATGGAGCCTCTAGTGAAATTATTCTGAAGAAGAAAATTTGACAGTGTTTCATACCAGGCTTTAGGAGCTTGTTTCAACCCATAAAGAGCCTTATCAAGTTTATACACCCAATCAGGATGTTTATTATCCTCAAAACCTGGTGGTTGACACACATAAACCTCTTCTTTTATTTTACCATATAAAAATGCACTTTTGACATCCATTTGAAAAACTTTAAGATTGTGGAATGCAGCATAGGCTAAGAACAATCTAATTGCCTCCAGTCTGGCTACAGGGGCAAAGGTTCATCATAATCAATACCTTTTCTTGTGAAAACCCCTGGACAACCAGTCTGGCCTTGTTCTTGACAATTTGCCTATTTTCATCTGTTTTATTCCTAAACACCCATTTAGTGCCTATTGCACACTTACCTGGGGGTAGAGGAACCAGTTCCCACACTTGCTGCTTTTTGAACTGAAGAAGCTCAAGCTGCATGGCATCAACCCATCCATTGTCTCTTAATGCAATATGATAGTTCTTTGGCTCTTGCTGACTGATGAAGAGAGCATAGAAGTAGAAGTTGGACACTTGACTTCTAGTTGAGACACCAGCATTGATATCACCAATGATTTGAGACATTGGGTGATTCTTCAGCTCTTGGTACACTATGAGATCTGTGCAAGTGTTTGTAGCACGCTCAGCAGCAACAGATGTTGATCCAGATTCTTGAAACCAAGTATTAGATGGCAAGTCAAATGAAGTAGAGGATTCAGAAATCTCATCAGCATTTGTTGTGGATGGTGCTACTGAAGCTACAGGAACATCAAGTTTAGTAGACTCAGGCAGTTGATCACTAAACTTGAATAGGTGAGTACTGGGATCATCATCAACATCAGTACCACCAGATGGATGACTAGCTGCAGAAGGTGATGAATTCACATGATCTGCAACAGCTGGAGGCTGATAAGGAACATATTGCAGTATGTCCAGATCAAACAACTCCACAGGGTTTTGTGGGATTTTGTCCTTAGGAGATTCATTGAACTTCACATGCAAGGTTTCTTCAACCATCTTTGTTCTGCAGTTGAACACTCTGTAAGCCTTGCAAGTGGATGAATACCCAACAAAATACCTTGCATCCACCTTAGAATCAAACTTTTGGAGTTGATCCTTTGTGTTGAGAATGTAACAAGGACACCCAAATGCTCTGAAGAATGAAATTAGAGGAGCCAAATGATGTAGAACTTCATAAGGAGTCTTCATCAACCTCTGATTCACTAAAGCTCTATTTTGCACATAGCATGCTGTGTTGACAGCTTCAGCCCAAAAGGTCAGTGGCAAACCAGAGTCAGCCAACATGGACCTTGCGGCTTCAATTAGGGTCCTGTTCTTTCTCTCCACTACTCCATTTTGTTCTGGAGTCCTTGGGATGCTATACTGCCTCTTGATTCCTTTTGAAAGGTAGAAATCATCAAGTGTATGGTTTCTAAATTCAGTTCCATTATCACTTCTTATACACTTGACTGATAGGGAATACTGCTTCTCAACATACAACACAAAGTTAATAATTGTCTGAGCAGCCTCATCCTTTGAATGCAAGAAGAAGGTCCATACAAATCTGGAGTAATCATCCACAATTACTAGACAGTATTTCTTCTTTGCCATGCTCATTACTCTCACAGGACCAAAGAGATCCATGTGCAGTAATTGCAAGCAGGCAGTCGACTTTGGTTCTTCTATAGGAGGGAATGAAACTTTGTGTTGTTTTCCTTTTAAACAAGCAGTGCAGGTTTCATCACAGTGGAACTCCTTTATTGGTAGACCTCTCACTAAACTATTGTGGATCAGCTGATTCATGTTTTGAGATTAACATGACCCAGCCTTCTATGCCACAGTTTAGATTCCTGAGGAGAGGCCTTGGAGAACAGGCAAGGATGACCTTTTAAATCAATCTTCTTTGACAAATCCAAGGCATATACTCTTCCTATCCTGTTGGCCTTCAGGAGAGTATGTTCATCCAATACCTTGTCAATCAGCCTCAGAACTTTGGAAGACAGAATCCGGTAGTTCTGGCTTGTGAAAAGTGCAACATGCCCTTTATCACACATCTGACTGACACTCAGTAGATTATACTTGAGATTCTCCACATGGTTAACATCATCAAATCTGATTTCTCCATTTGACACAAATCCTTTCCCGATGATGTAACCCTTAGCATCATTTCCAAATGAGACAAATCCCTTCTTTCCTTGAGAGTAGTCATTAAGAAGAGAACTGCTCCCAGTCATATGCATAGATCCTCCACTGTCTACATACCAGATGCTTCTTTGGCATGCTGAAGAACCCTGGGTTACCTGTGAAGATGTTGCATTGGAGCAGGAACCCTTAGTAGACTCCAGGGCCATGAGAGCAAGATTCCCAAAAGGATGTTCACCACCATGTTAACCAGCACCAGCAAATAATTGCTCATTGAAACCAGAAAGATCATCTGGTAAGCTGCTGAGTCAACAACTCCTGGTGTGAAGAAGATGTGATGAGGTTGAGATTGTGATGGAGATGGTTGAGGCTCAGGTAGGGCTTGAGGTTGTTGTGCTATAGGAACTTGAACTGGATTTGGCTGTGGCATGTAATAGCAGGGATATGGATATGGCATTGGACCCTGAGGGACAAAATATGCAGGAGATTGAGGTTGTGAGTGATGACCATAACTAGTAGGATGTTGCCCTTTGTTTTGTGAACTATTGCTTGGAAAGGTCACAAAGGGTGCAGAGGAGTTAGATCCAGTTGATCTACACTCTCTTGCAAAGTGCCCAAGCCTGTGGCATTTGTGACACCTCAACTTACTCTTGTCAAAACCAACTTTGGTTTTGCCAGAGAGTCCTGGAAATTTCCTACCAGTTCTCTTGTAGAACTTTTGAGATCTGATATTGATCAAGGCCATTTGGCTCAAAATATCCATCTCTTCTAAATCATCATCAGCAATACCCATCAAATCATCCATGATAAAGCATAAATTATCACTATTACACCCAGAATGACTGTCAACACCAACAAATGCATGATCAGAACTGTTTGAAGAGAAATCTATATGCTCATCATAATGGCTTTCTGATCCAGCATATTCTGACTCATGACCGACCAAGGCAGTGTTCCCTGGTACAAAGTCATCAGTGAGCTTTCCTGATGATGCAAGTTTCCTTTTCTGCTCTATCTCTCTTTCAAATGTAAGCAGTTTCCCATGGAGTTGGGTGAGAGATAGGCTATCCAGATTTGCACTGGAGCGTAGGACAATGGTGTATGTGTCCCATCTCTCAGGCAGTGATCTGAGGAATCTGTTGTTCATCTGGCTGTTAGTATACTCATGCTTGACCATTTTCAGCTCAGAGATCAAGCAGGAGAAACGCTCAAACTGTTGAGTCAATGTCTCACCCTTCCTATGAGAGAATTTCTCATATTGTTGGGCGAGGATTTCTCTGTTGTTTGCTAAGACCTCATCAGTTCCTCCGAATTGTTCCTTCAAAGCATTCCAGAGGTCATGAGCAGTTTCATGATGCATAAGCCCAGAATAGATTTCATTAGGCAGTGCCATGGCCAGAATTCCATGGGCTTTAGCATCAATCTCAAATAGTTTACGATCTTCATCTGAGTATTGCTCCTTCTTCTTCGGAACCATTTGGTTGGTCTCCGGATTGTTCACCATAGGCTTGTGTGGACCGTGAACCACAGATACCAACAACCTGAACTGTTAACAGACAGGTGATGGAGCATTCTTCGTTGCCATATGTTATACTCACTCCTAACCAGCATCGGAGGCTTGGTTGAGGAGCCAGTATTGTGAGGGTCATTAGATGGAGTAGTCATTCTCAGATTCAAACCAATTCAATCAAGTTTCAACAGATTTAGCACAAAAACACAACAAACTCAGTATGAACCAAGAAGAAACTCAAATTGAATAACCAGAAGCAGCAGAAGATCAATCTCTATAACCAATTCTTGCAATATGCTAATTCGATCAAACTTTAGATATCGAAATAGCAGTTTCAATGATCAATTGTTAAACCGATCAATGATTAACCTGCTTTGATACCATTTGACAGGATCAGTGATCTAAATTTGATCAATTAGAGTTGAATCGCAGCGGAATTAGAACAAGAATTAGACAAATATAGCAAGAACACAATAGATATTCAATGGAACAGTACACGGTTATAGAGAAAGAGGGTTTTCTGCAAAAGGGATAATATCATTCATGCACAAATGCTTTGGTATGGCGGCCGCTAAGCTTCGCAGGTTACAATTAGGTCAACATTCCTTATATAAAGGAATGTGACGTCTGCTGATGTCACTTGATAGTGACATTTAACAGAATTATTACAAACAACTGAAAGTAAGCAAACTACTGAGAATGTTCACAACAACTGAGAACATCTCAGAGTATGCTAAGTACAAGATGAAACTAAAACTACTGAAACTACAAGTACTGATTACAAGAAACATAAAACTACTAAAAGGAAACCATCACAACTACTGAAGAGGTCTTCTTCAGCTGTTGTGACAACATCTGAAACTTGGTCTTCAGTCTTTGTCTTCAGCTTTTGTCTTCAGACTTTGTCTTCAGTTCTTTCACTTCAGACTTTGTCTTCAGACCTTGTTATCAGTTGATGTCTTCAGCTGTTGCAGACTACTTCAGTTGTTGTAATGTCTGTGGGACTTAAAGGTTTTTCTGATCAGGCTCATTGGTTCTTTTGGTCCAACACAAGTTCTCCAAGTGCATGTTCTGGTTGCGCGAAGTTCAGTTTTTGGGTCATGTGGTGAATCTGGAAGGGATCATTGTGGACTCGGCAAAGGTGGAAGCGGTGATGCAATGGAAGTCTCCAAAGATGCCATCCGAGATTCGTAGTTTCTTGGGGTTGGCGGGATATTATAGGAGATTCATTCAAGACTTCTCGAAGATAGCCTCTCCATTGACTAAGTTGACCCGCAAGGATGTGAAGTTTGTATGGGGTCAATATCAAGAGAATGCTTTTGAGGAGTTAAAGGCAAGGTTGACTCAAGCTCAAGTTTATCATTACCCGAAGGAAGCAATGACTTAGTGGTCTATTCGGATGCTTCTTACTCGGGGTTGGGTTGTAAGTTGATGCAGCAAGGAAAGGTTATAGCTTATGCATCTCGACAATTGAAAGTTCATGAGGTGAATTACCCTACTCATGACTTGGAGTTAGCAGCTGTGGTCTTTGCACTAAAGATTTGGAGGCACTACCTATACGGAACGAAGTGCACAATCTTCACAGACCATAAGAGCTTGAAGTACTTCTTCGAGCAAAAAGACCTGAACATGAGGCAAAGGAGATGGTTGGAGCTCATAAAGGATTATGATTGCGAGATCCATTACCATCCGGGCAAGGCCAACGTAGTGGCGGATGCCCTTAGCCGAAAGGAAAGACCCGAGCCAATTCGGGTGAAGGCTTATCAGTTGATTATGACATCTGATGTGATGAAGCAGGTCAAGGAGTTTCAAGACGAGGCATTGAAAGAAGATCGTCTTAACTCCGAAAGGATGAGAGGTATGGTTGCGGAATTGGGTGAAAACACTCTTGGTGTTAGAACCCGATTCGAAAGGACGTGGATTCCTCGTTATGGGGACCTACGTGAGAAGATAATGGATGAAGCTCATAAGACTCGATACTCCATTCATACAAAGATGTATCAAGATATGAAGAAAGATTATTGGTGGTCGGGTATGAAGCGCGATGTAGCGGAGTATGTGAGTGTTTTACTTGCTTGCAAGTGAAGGCCGAGCATCAGAAGCCATACGGGAAGATCCAACCGTTGGATATACCAGAGTGGAAGTGGGAGCATATCACCATGGACTTTATCATGAAGTTACCGCGTACAGTGAGAGGTATGATGCCATATGGGTGATAGTTGATCGTTTAACAAAGAGTGTCCACTTTCTACCGATCCGCGAGACGTACTCCTCTGAAAGATTAGCGGATCTATTCATCAAAGAGATTGTAACTCGTCATGGTGTGCCAGTGTCTATTATTTCTGATCGTGACACTCGGTTTACATCTAAATTTTGGAAGAAGTTCCATGATGCGATGGGGACGAGGTTACACATTAGCACGGCTTATCATCCTCAGACGGATGGTCAGTCGGAAAGGACTATTCAGACGCTTAAAGATATGCTTCGGGCATACGTCATTGACTTTGGAGGAAGTTGGGATGATCACTTACCATTAGCTGAGTTCTCATATAATAACAGTTATCATGTTAGTATTGGTATGCCCCCTTATGAGATGCTATACGGTAGGAGATGTAGAACACCCGTTTGTTGGGGTGATATTGGTCAGAAGGAGTTGGGAAGTATTGAGGTGATTGAGGCTACGATTGAGAAGCTCGAAAAGATCAAAGCCTTTATGAAGGCAGCCAAAGATAGGCAGAAGTCGTATGCCGATAAAAGACGTAGACCGATCGAGTTCCAGGTGGGCGATAGAGTTATGTTGAAAGTCTCACCTTGGAAAGGTATCATTTGGTTCAGGAAGCAGGGCAAGTTGAGCCCGAGATACATAGGGCCTTTCCGAATTATTGCTCGAGTAGGAGAGGTGGCCTATAGGTTAGAGTTACCGGATAAGTTAAGTGGAATTCACCCGACATTCCATGTATCTCATCTGCGAAAGTGTTTAGCTGACGAGGATATGCTTGTACCACTAGAGGATATTGAAGTTGATGAAAGGCTCAATTATGTGGAGCAACCAGTGGCAATCATTGACCGCAAGGAGAAAAGGTTAAGGAATAAAGTGGTTCCCCTTGTGCGTGTACAGCGGAAGCACAGGAAGGGATCCGAGTCTACGTGGGAGACTGAAGAAGAGATGAGGCAGCATTACCCAAGTTTGTTTGAGGAATAACAGGTTTTGGGGACGAAACCTATATAAGGGGGGTGGACTTGTAACACCCGAATATTTTAAGTGATGCAAAGTGAAGCATAAACGCAGATAAAAAGGAAGAAAACACAATTTAACCCAAGTTGAGGGGCTAAATGTGTCAAAAGGACAAAAAGAATAAAAGTGGGTGCAAAAAGGTGATGGCCGCCCACACCTCTCTGCATATTTTCTTTTCATTCAGATTGTAGAGAGAGAAAGCAGAGACGAGCTTCGGTTTTAGAGAGAAGGAAGAAGAAGAATTCGAATTCAAGGTAAGAATTCTTGGTTTTAAGTTGTTCTTGGCCGGCCTATGCCTTGGTTGAATGCTTATGTGTGCTTTGTTATGTTCGGGTGTGTGTTTTTGGTGGGTTCTAGGGGGTTGAGCTCATAGTACAAACGGGTTTGAAGGAAGTCTTACTCGAAGGCTGCAAAGGTGAATTTCTAGAACCCCCTTTTTACTTGTTTTAACTGATTTTGGGGCTGGAAATGCACGTATGTATGTTTTTACGAAAATGGGTTTTGTACCCCAATGAATGTGTATGTGTGAATGTGGGTGGGTTATGATTTTGGGTGTTCTTGATGTTATGATGATGCCATGTTCATATTATGATGCTTAGAATGCTAGAACTAAGTTAGAACATGATGAATTGATGATTTGGGACTGTTTATGATGTTATTAGTATATGTTGGTTGCCCATGCGCCTGGATTTGGCCCATGCGCCCAACGGTTGAATTTGCCTAAGTGTCCCCCATGCGCCCAAAACCCATGCGCCCAAATAGTACCCATGCGCCTGAAAGTTCCCCATGCGCCTAAGTGTTCCCATGCGCCTGAAAGGCCATGCGCCTGCATAGTGCTCATACGCCTATGCCTTAGAATATTTTCTGAAATTTTGGGGAAAATGTAAAGTGTAGGCTTTGACTTGGGAGGTTCCCGGGGTAATGTAAGTTGACTTTATGATGTCATATATGATGTGATGATGATGCTATGTATGGTATGGTTATGTTTATGTTATGTTCCTTGTTATGTATGTTATTTTCCCGTGGCTTTACGTGGTACGATTATGAAAAGTAAATGGAAAGTATTATGTAACGTAAAGCGGAAGATAATGAAAAAGGGAACGTAAGGAATGAATGAATGCATGCATGAATGAATGGAAGAAGTAATAAAAGTCTTGTATGCCAGACTGAGGTGAGTACTGTGTTGTCACAAAAGACTCGTTAGCCATGGTTGATGTGAGTGACTGTGTTGTCACAAAAGACTTGTATGCCAGGCTGAGGTGAGTGACTGTGTTGTCACAAAAGACTCGTTAGCCATGGTTGAGGTGAGTGACTGTGTTGTTACAAAAGAATTGTATGCCAGGCTGAGGTGAGTGACTGTGTTGTCACAAAAGACTCGTTAGCCATGGTTGAGGTGAGTGACTGTTTTGTCACAAAAGACTTGTATGCCAGGCTGAGGTGAGTGACTATGTTGTCACAATAGACTCGTAAGGGGTTTAATCCAAGAGATTGACCTGAGTGATGTCTTGATGCTCGCCCCGGTGCTGTGTCGGTCTTCGGACATGAGTCGGGGGTATTGCATGAGACAGAATCCAGATGGAAGTGAAAGATGATGATGAAAGTACGAAATGTGCGATTATGAACGATGATGATAATATAATAATAAATTATTATCTATGTGTACATATGATGCATGATCACATGTGAAAGTAAAGAAAGAATGGTTTTAAACGAAAGAAAAGTATTTTATTTTATAAAACTAGAACTTACTCAGCAACGCTGACTTTTATGTGTTTCCAGTTGGCAGTTAATGTTGCTGAGGATGGCACGGGGCAACTATTTGGCATTTTTGGATGGCATCCGTTGTTTAAATTATAATGTTTTTGTGATGTAATGCAACGAGTAATATTTTGTAATCTGTCAATGATGTATTATTTTGCAAAAGCAATTATATATATATATATATATATATATGAAATGGTTTGTTTAAAAGAATTCTGCTGCAATATTTTAGTAAAGTTAATGTATGTTTTATGCTTTGTGTGCAATGATTGACCAGCTGTAAGCGTTCCGGGAACGGGGCCTTACTCTTGGATATCAACAGTTATTACAAATTGACTCCATGTTTATGTACGATGCCAGTCGCTAGTTCAATGCATTTTTCCGAAGGTTCTTAAAGCATTTATACATGTTTGACCATCAATATCACATGAAAACAAAGTCAAATTAATTGTCAAGTTGACAAGTGAGTTAGGTAAGGATGTGATAAACAACTTCAATGAGGTTGGTCGTATCTCACTTCTAGCCAAGCAAAGTGGGTTTGGTGCTTACTAAGCTAGATGGCCTTAGCTCTTTGTCATGTAAGAGGACTTGGTTGTTTTAAGATGAAGTGACTTGAGTTATCATCCACCAAGGTAACTTGGCCAAACGTAAGCAAGGTTGACTTGGCCTGTTAAGAAGCAAGGCGACACTTGTTGCTGCCAAGCAAGATGACCTAGCCTGTTGAAAAGCAAGGTGAATTGGGTTACCTTTAGGCAAGGTAATTTGGCGTGGTATGAGGGAAAGTACTTTTTCTTCATCTCTTAGTGCTTTGTTAGGCTTATAGTAGGGTTAGACCAATGTATTCAGTGTATTTGTATTTAATTTCTTGCTCACCATGTATTTTTTGTAATCGTTTATCCTTTTGGTCTTAGCTGCTTCTTTAACGATGTATGAGGGGACCCTATTTGGCTCACTCCCTACCTCGTTGTTGTTGATGTCTTGATAGTTTTTGAGACAAAGTGCTACATATTATAGTTAAGTTAGCAAACTTAGGCTAAGGATAGTTTTTAGCAGGTCGGGGTTAAGTCATCCTCAAAGAATGATATTTTCTGATTTTTGTAGAGGCATGGACCCAGAACAGAGGTAAGGATCCTTCTAGTGTTAAGCAAAGGCAAGGATCTCCCTTTGCCTAACAGATGTAAGGTTTCTGGAAAGCTAGCTTAGGAAGGGTTCCTGATGAGTTAGGTATTGCAAGGTTCTTAATGAACTAATGCCAACCAAAGTTCCTGGCAAGCTGAGGCTAGGAGAGCCTCCAACCTTGAGTGAGCTTGTGATGTGTTCATGTTAGTCTTTGAACTTGTGGTCTATTAGAGACGGGGATAGATTATCATTTCCATACCTCTTTGAGAGGTCTTGGAGATGTGCTTTTGTTTTTGAGAAGACAACTTGTTATTTGACAATCTTCCTTCCCTTTGTGTTTCTCATGCTTCATTATCATAAGGTTTAGCCTTGTCTTTGCTTGTGTTGTACCAAGAAGGAAACGAAAGAGCTACAAGGTGTCAAGGCATGTGCGGAGATCTGTAGAAAGGATTCAACCTTTTGGTTGGCTCGGTAAATAAGGTAATCTAGTTAATGTGTGTTGTGGCTCAGCGAATGATTGTCGGATATGTAAAAAAAGTTACGTCATTACTGGTCATCGCCATGTCCGATGATGAGGAGTTTTTATCAAGCTGATGCATGGTAAAGTATCTGGTCGGCCAAAGCAACGCAAGGTTCTTCATGTAGTTTAGTCAAGAAATATAACTTATGCTCCAACTTCCAGCTATGTAAAGTGGCATGACTTTGAATCAGGTAAGTTGAGGCCATGAAAGGTGACTTGTGCTTAGAACATTGGTAAGGCTATGTGACTTCAATAGGGACTTTAGTCAAGTAAGTTGACTTAACTTGAAGCAGTGAGAAAATGCTACCCTAGTAAGTTAATTGTTTCACCAAGTTCGCATGTCTTGAAGCTTTGGTAAGGAAAGGTGTCCAATCCTCTGCCAATGGATAAAATTAAGTGGGGCTAAGGATGGCAATGGGCTGGGTTCATGTCGCGTATTAGTAATCCCAAGCCCATGCTCGGTTTTGAAATTTTGTCCCATACCTGGCCCATTATCTGTTGAATATTAGTCAGGTAATTACCCATAGGGTGTCGGGCATACCTGCGGGTATCGGGTATACCCACGGGTATCGGGTATACCTGTTAGCATCGAGTTACGGGCATACGCACGTGTATCGACCAATCCTTGTCAGGTTTATTTCTGCACTTTTTTTTTATATATTTAAATACCTCATTTTAAATATTGAATATGATCATCTCTATAAAATTTCAGGTAGTAAAAACTACAATAACATTTTTATTTGGTAAATTTAACATTAAAAGTAACTATAACAAGTGTATTCAAATTTCACATCCAAATAGTCATAACAAGTTTACAACAAGTATTTTAATTTCATAAAGTTTCATAACTAAAATACATATTTAATATCCAAAAAAGTTAGCTCATTTTGCTTTCATGTCCAAATATAAAAAACTTATGGTATATGTTCGGGTAAACAGGTATGTGGTTTCTTGTAATCGAACCGGGTATTACCTAATTCCATACCCATCCCATATCCGCAAACTTTTTTACAAATAATCCCATACCTGGCCCAGTATCCATCGGGCTTTAGGTATACCCATCCCATATGTTTCGTGTTTTTTTGCCATCCCTAAGTGGGGCCTCATAAAGCAACAATCGGATGAGGCTTTTAATAGTTTTAGCATTAATAAGTTTAAGACCCTTAGAAAGTCATAGTCTGGCTTTTGATTATATAGAACTTCGAATGGGGTTTTATTTTCTATCACCTCCGAAGGTAACCGATTGATCAAGTATGTCGCCATTAATATGCATCCCCCTAAAACTTTAAAGGTAGATTCGCTTCAAATTTCAAGGCGCGTGTGGTCTCAAGAAGATGTCTATGCTTACGTTCAACCACCCCATTTTGTTAAGGGGTGTGTGGGCTTGTCGTCTCTAGATCAATTCCTTGGTTAGCATAAAGTTCAAGCATTCGGTTTGATGTAAATTCACCACCATTATCACATATAAGTCTCTTCATGTTCACTTCAAATTGAGTTTTTACCCATTTATGAAAATACATCAAATATGCACTTGCATCACTTTTATTTTTTAGAAGAAAGACCCAAACCTCTCTACTAAAGTCATCAACTATGGTGAGAAAGTAACTTGCTCGTGAAATCAAAAGAGTATGGTAAGTACCCTAAATATCACAATGAATTGATTCAAAACAACCATGAGTTTTAGTGAAACTAACAGGAAAAGGTAGTCTCGTGTGCTTGGCTTTAGCATAAGAATCATAAAACCAATCTTTATTCTTAACAGACACATCCATAAGAAAATCAATATAAGAGAGTTTTGAGCTTGAAGCATGACCTAGATGGTTGTGCCAAATGTCGATGGTTGTCATCATAGCTTTCCTTTTATCTTCATCCATTCCCATCTGGTAAAGACCATCCTTGAACCTACCCGCTCCATTAAATGTCCCCAAGTGCAAGTCCTGCATGACAAAGAAATTCGGAAAAAAATGTTACAGCACATTGTAGGTCCTTTGACATTTTGCTAACCGACAACAAGTTGCAATTGAATTTTGGGACATATAAAACTCTCTTTATTTTCATCCTGTTTTAAAAGGTGTAGTAACCTCTTCCTTCCACGACTATCTTATCACCATTTGGTATGATAACCAAGAGTTCATGAGTGCCTTTAGTTTAATTTTCAAAGGCTGAAGCCTTGTAAGTAACATGATATGTGGCACTTGATGTTGGGAACGGTCTGCCAAAGACACATATTGAATTGATGTAGCTAGTATATTATGATTCAAGTCGGGTCATACCCAATAACAAGCTAGACAAACACCTATAATATTTATTTTATGATATGATCATGTAAATAAATATTGACACTTAAAGTGTTTAGAAATTGGGTTTCTAAATATTTGCACTAGTGTTGTGAATAAATTATATGGATAATTTATTCTAGAGAGAGTGTATTCTATATGGTTATTCAAATGGTTGAACAACAATATAAGTCTTTTGTCAGCATTTCTTAAATACTCATCCGCATTTACTAATGCAGATGTGCTTTTTAGGAGATGCGGATGAATGTTCCTCATCCGCATTTACTAATGCGGATGTGCATTTGTGGAAATGCTGAAGGAATTTCTTCATCCGCATTTACTAATGTGGATGAGCATTTGAGGAAATGCTGATGTAACTGATCGTCAGCATTTACTAATGCGGATGTGCATTTTGAAAATGCTGATGAAACTGTTCGTCCTCATTGACTAATGCGGATGTGCATTTGTGGAAATGCTGATGGAACTACTCATTCGCATTTACAACTACAGATGTACATTTGGGAAATGAGGATTAAATTTCTTCATCCGTATTTACAAATACGGTACGAGGTTGTTCATTCGCATTTACTAATGCTGATGAATTTTGAGAAATGCGGATGGGTTAAGGGGCTGGGCCCCGCCCACTTTTCTCTCTCTCCTTGTCTGAAATTCAGTTTCACAGGACATGCAATATATGATTGCAATCAACCACTCTCTCTAATAACTCACAACACACTCTAATAGTGCACGTTGTTTTTCTGTGTGTTTCTCTCGATCGGTCGAAAGAAAGAGGAAGTACAGAAATTCATTCAAGTGAAGAAAAATCCTAGCAACCGGGTGTTTGTTAGAAGCTTGGGGTAGAAAAGCTTGAGGCCTCCTTCTTTGGAAGCTGCCATTCAAAGATTATCTTCCTCTGACCCATTCTAGAGGTAGTTTTTTAAACACCCTATGGTTGTTTGTAAGCATGTTTTTCATATAACGATCCATTACGGGTTTTTAACAGATATATAAAATGGTTTATATATATTAACTGTAACAAGTTTTTCATCCTAATTTCGTTGCGTTTTTCATTTTATGGATAAAATGACTCTGATAATCTTGTTCAAACCCCATCAATGGCATCAAGAGCCGGTTATATGGATACATGCTTCATCTGGACTAAAATCTCGGTTTCTTGCTGTTAGTTCACCAACAGACCAAGAATTCTGGTCAATGTTTCCCCTGAATTTTTCAAGATTCTATTTTACATACATATTGTAATCTTGAAAATTTAATCATTTGGATGATTTAGTTGTTTGGACAAGAATCATGATATTCGGTTTGTTTATACATTAACCAAAATCAGTGGTTCAAGGGAAAGCTCTCGGGTTTTTGCTTACATATTTGGATATGTATCTTGATGTTCATAACCTAGCCGAGACCTTGTGTTTGGGTGTGTTATGATTTGTATTTGATTATTTAAAGAGTTGTAATAATTAAATGTATTTGTTCTTCCTCTTGGCTATGTAATTTATTTATTTTTCATTTGGTATGTAAAATAAATAAATTAGTTGCATTTTACTTTTACTAAAAAATGTATATAGGATATATTTTATAAAAAAAGATGCAACAAGGATGTTTTTCGCTTTGGGCCAATTTTGTACCCAAAGGGCTTTATAGCTCTTAATGGGATTTAAGCCCAATAACCGAAAACATGTTTTGAAGGCCCAAAGGAGTTTGGTGCAGAAATATAAGCCCATTTAGAAGCCCAAATCGAATGGAAGAATCACAACACAAAGTGGACGCTTGAAGCATTTGGATGCGGGATCAAGTGGGAGTTCACCGACACAAGTGTTGTGTCATTTTACCCTTAGGAAGGACCTAATTAACTCACTTGTTTCGGTCAACAAGTGATGTTAAATTAGTTGGCTATGGTTATGAACTTGTTGTTGTATGTGATGCTTGTGTGGTTGATTTAATATTATTGTTTATGTGATATTTGGATATACATTGTTAAACAATTTCAAATCAACAACAAGCTTTAAACGGTTCTTTTGGAAACATTAACATGGGTAATAAAATGGTTTTATTAAAGGTTAATGTTTTTGCAATAAAATTGGGTTTTATTAAAAGAGCCTTGAAAATTGGTTTCACTTATGTACCACCCATTTGAATGCATGCAAATGTAAGGTACAAAATGTTTTCATAACTAGAATTAATGGAAACAAAATTCCTTTTAACACCATCCTTTTATACAACACTCAAATCACTTCGGAACTCTTTGTGGGATAAAGGTCACCTAACCACAATTAGGGAACTTGTGTGTTTGAGGTGGGCTTAACATATTTATGGGATAAAAGACACCTAACCACTTGTATGTGTAAACTCACACGTGTGTGTATGTAGGACGACTTGAGTTGGAAACCATGTGAATAGGGTCACCGAAGCATGGCGTACAATGGCGTTGATGGGATTAAAAATGACAACTAAACATAAAGATGTTTAACCGATCTCATAAAACTAGAAGTTGCAAAGGGTTGTAATTGTCAAAAGTTGACTACCTTGTTAATTTAAATAATAGGATAAAGGTCACCTAACCATTATTTAAATGGTACATTGGATTCTAGATTTTAATTATTAATTGTCTATGAGACATGAAAGGGTGTTAGTAATTTAAATTTCTTTTTGTAAATACTAAAATTGAACTTTGTTTATATTATAGAAATGGCCGCTAATAACAACGCTACCTCCCCGATTGTCCATAACCTGTCACTGAGAACTATCCTGGAAAAGGATAGTCTCAACCATAATAATTTCATGGATTGGTTTTGAAACTTGAGAAGTGATCTCAAGCAAGAAAAGAAATCATATGTGTTGGACGATCCTATTCCCGATGAACCCAACATTGATAAAGTTGATGCCTACGATGATTGGGTTAAGCACACTGAGGATTCTGTGCAAGTTTCTTTCCTCATGTTGAGAACCATGATTCCGGAGCTTTAAAAGGATTTTAAGCATCATGGGGCATACGACATGATTACCCAGTTGAAGGAAATGTTCCTTCAACAAGCGAGGGTAGAGCGCTTCGAAACAGTTCGAGCGCTTAATGCATGTCGAATGGAAGAAACCCAATCGGTGTCATCTTATGTGATGAAGATGAAAAGCCACATTGATCACCTCCTAAGGCTGAACTGCCCCGTCTCAAAAGAGTTGGGCACGAATTTGATCCTCAATGGTCTAACCAAGAAGTTTGAGATGTTTATCATGAATTATAACATGAATGGATGGGACAAGAGCATTGGGGAACTTCATGCAATGCTCAAAACAGCCGAAGCAGGGATGGGTAAAAGGGTTTTACGAGTTCTCACTATCAATGAGGGTGGCAACAAGAAAAGGCATCACCCCGAACCCAAGGCAAATGTTTCCAAAGGCATGGGATACGCAAAGGAAAGGGTAAGGGAAAGACTAAAGTGGGACCCCCATAACCAAGGCATAAGAAGCCAAAAGTTACGGAGAACGATCCATGCTTTGAGTATGGTGAGATAGGACATTGGAATAGGAATTGTCTAATCTATCTCAAAGAGTTGAGAAACAATAGGGATGCTGGGCAGATGTGGAACTCAATGTTATTTCTTCAACTTTCATGATCCATATTGAACTTAATGTTATTTCTTCAAACACATAGGTATTGGATACCGGATGTGGAACTCATATTTGTAATTTGTTGTAGGGGTTCAAAAGAAATAAGCATTTTAAGAAGGGGGATACTAGTCTCTACATGGGCAACGGAGCAAAGGTTGATGTCGAAGCCCAAGGAGACTATATCTTGAATCTTCCAAGTGGTTTGGAAGTCATTTTAAAGAATATTTTGTATGATCCTAGTTTGACTAGGAATATATGTTTCCCTTCTGAAACAATATGGTTATGTATTAAAGTTTGTAAATGATGGTATTTGTGTTTTTATGGATGATATACTTTATTTTAAGGCTATGCCTTTTAATGGTATTTATGAATTGGTTCATGATGACTCATCCTTTAATAACTAGTTATACCAGTCAAGCACTAAGAAACTTAAAATGGGTTTAAGTAAATTATATCTTTGGCATTGTCGTCTTGGTCACATAAACAAGAATCGCATTCAAACACTTCAAAAGAATAGTCTTTTAGAAGCAAATAATGAGGGTTCATTTGATAAGTGTGAATCTTGTTTACAAGGAAAGATGACCAAAGAACCCTTTAGTGGGACTAACCAAAGGGCAAAAGATTTATTAGGAATCATACATTCGGATGTATGTGGTCTTTTTAAAGCAATGACAAGGAATGGTGAAAGATACTTCGTTACCTTCATCGACGATTATAGTCGTTATGGTTATGTGTACTTGTTGAGACACAAAGATGAAGCTTTTGAAATGTTCAAAATCTTCAAGAATGAAGTAGAGAATCAACTCAACAAAACAATCAAAGTTCTTCGTTCGGATAGAGGAGGTGAATACCTTAGTGATGCCTTTCAAGATCATCTTAGGAGTTGTGGGATTGTCTCACAACTTGCTCCACCTGGAACACCACAACATAATGGTATGTCTGAAAGGAGAAACCGAACCCTATTAGATATGGTAAAATCTATGATTGCTCGTATTCTGGGGTTCGCATTGCTCTCCACTGCCCGTATTTTGAATATGGTCCCAACCAAGAAAGTGGATAAAACACCTTTTGAAATATGGCATGGAAGGGTTCCATCGTTAACATATCTAAAAGTGTGGGGTTGTGAAGCTTATGTTAAGCAGAACACCCTAAACAAGTTAGAAAGCTGATCCACTAAGTGTATCTTTGTAGGATATCCCAATGACTCGATGGGATATTACTTCTACAATCCAACAGAGCAAAAGGTATTTATCACTCGAAAGGCTGAGTTCTTGGAAACTAAGTTCCTTATGGAAGGAACTACCGATAGAATAGTGGAACTTGATGAGGATCGAGAACCACAAGCCGATACATGTTTGGTTGATACTAGCAATCAACAAGAGGTTGTTGATAATGATCAAGTGGTTGATCAATACACACAAAGCGTTCACAGATCTGGTAGAACTAGCTATCCACCCGAAAGATATGGATTTTTCATGAATGGATGCTATGTAGTTGACTCGGATGAACCAACTACATACCATGATGCAATGACCAATTCGGATTATGACAAGTGGCTTGAAGCCATGAACGTAGAGATGCAATCCATGTACGACAACTAAGTGTGGAATTGGTTGTGCCATCGCTTAACTCCAAACCGGTTGGATGTAAGTGGGTTTTCAAGAAGAAAACCAATACGCATGGAAACTTGGATACTTATAAAGCAAGACTTATAGCAAAAGGTTTCACTCAAACTCAAGGGGTTGATTATGATGAGACCTTCTCGCCTATGACAATGCTAAAGTCAATTAGGATATTATTTGCCATAGCTGCATATTATGACTATAAGATTTGGCAAATGGATGTCAAAACTACTTTCCTTAATGGACAGCTCGAAGAGAATGTCTATATGGTTCAGCCCGATGGTTTTGTCAATCCACAACATCCTAATAAAGTATGCAAGTTAAAGAAATCAATCTATGTATTGAAACAAGCATCGAAAAGTTGGAATCAATGTTTTGATGAAGAGATCAAGAAATTTGGATTCATCAAGAACGCTGATGAAGCTTATGTGTATAAGAAGGCTAGTGGGAACATCATCACATTCTTAGTATTGTATGTTGATGATATACTACTGTTTGGAAATGACATTCCAACCATGGAAGGTGTTAAAACCTGGCTTGGAAGTTGTTTTTCAATCAAAGATCTTAGTGAAGCCGCCTATATTTTAGGAATAAAGATCTATAGGGATAGATCAAGGCGGTTGATAGGTTTAAATCAAAGTGCTTACTTTGATAAAATCTTGAAAACGTTCAAGATGGAGAACTCTAAAAAGGTTTGGTACCTATTCAAAGAGGGACAATATTGAGTACATCTTAATGTCCAAGCTCAAAGGATGAGCAAGAAAGGATGAAGGAATCCCATATGCATCTACTATAGGATCCATCATGTATGCAATGATATGCACCAGACCGGACGTGTCATGTGCTTTAAGCATGACGAGTAGATATCAGTAGAATCCAGGAAATAGCCATTAGATGGCTGTTAAGAGTATATTGAAATACCTTAGGAGGACTAAGGATATGTTTCTAATATACGGATCTGGTGAAGAGGATCTCGTTGTAAAGGGTTACACGGATGCGAGTTTCCAAACTGATCGAGATGATTCTCAATCACAATCGGGGTATGTCTTCATTATGAATGGAGGGGCTGTGTCCTGGAAGAATTCAAAGCAAAATGTGGTAGCATTGTCCACTACAGAATCGAAATACATCGCTGCTTCATTGGCAGCACAAGAAGCTGCATGGTTAAAGAAATTCATTGCGATCTAGGGGTAGTCTCTACCATTCAAGATCCCCTAGAGATCTTTTATGACAACGAGGGTGCGATTGCTCAAATCAAGGAACCCATGCACATCAAAAGACAAGGCACATTGAGCGGAGATTCAACTACATAAGGGATGAAGTTGAAAAAGGAAAGATATATATTCACAAAGTTCACACCGATCAAATATTGCGGATCCATTTACGAAGCTCCTTGAAAGGCCAAAGCATGAGAGTCATATTGTGCCTTGGGACTTTGATATTCTAGTGATTGGATTTGATCTATTTAGTATTTAAACATCAGAACAATTGTTATTTGACTCATATATATATATATATATATATATATATATATATATATATATATATATATATATATATTATTGTGATACTATGAGTTATGTTCCATTTTAGCATGTTTAGATCCATGAATATGTTTATTATTCTAAATGTCCGTAGTCGGTCATATTTGTGGGAACAAATATGAAGTAAGACTATTATGAACTTGGATTGGTGGATATTCATAAGGTATGAATATAGAGCAAAAGGTTGCTACCAAAGTTCATAGATATTTGTGGGATACAAATATTAGACTGACCCGCTCTCAATGTTACTTCATGGAATTATGTAATTGATCATAAGTAAATTTGAGTAAAGACGAATATCATAGTATCCTCTGACTGAGATACATATTAGGTTTTGATATTCACCAAATATTACACTTTGATCTAGTTTTTTACTGTTCTGAAATATGGACAGTACACAAGGCTAGTTTCAGGTGTGATACAAGGTGATTGTGAGAAACGTATGTAGTCAAGATGGGATTTGTTCCTTTTATTCGTTGAGAGTAAGATGTCTAAGGCCTGATAAAGTTAAATCAACAGGGAATGATCATTCTGTGTCTTTGGATTTAACATGACATCTGTAACAAAAGAATAAATGATAGATTTACCTAAATCATTTTCAAGTATGTGACTTGAAGAAGATGATGTTATTGAACGGCACTTCGTCATGCGTATTAGGGGTAGTAAACCGTTGTTAGGTGGTATTTGCTACTTGCATCAATCCTCTATGTATCTTGTGCAAGTGGGAGATTGTTGGAAATGGTCTGCCCAAGACACATATTGAATTGATGTGGCTAGTACGTTATGATCCAAGTCGGGTCATACCCAATAACAAGCTAGATAAACACCTATAATATTTATTTTATGATATGATCATGTAAATAAATATTGACACTTAAAGTGTTTAGAAATTGGGTTTCTAAATATTTTCACTAGTGTTGTGAATAAATTATATGGATAATTTATTCTAGAGAGAGAGTATTCTATATTGTTATTCAAATGGTTGAACAACAATAAAAGTCTTTTGTCCGCATTTCTTAATTACTCATCCGCGTTTACTAATGCGGATGTGCTTTTAAGGAAATACGGATGAATGTTCCTCATCCGCATTTACTAATGCGGATGTGCATTTGTGGAAATACCGAAGGAATTTCTTCATCCGCATTTACTAATGCGGATGAGCATTTGAGGAAATGCTGATGTAACTGATCGTTCGCATTTACTAATGCGGATGTGCATTTTGGGAAATGCTAATGAAACTGTTTGTCCGCATTGACTAATGCGGATGTGCATTTGTGGAAATGCTGATGGAATTACTCAGATGTACATTTAGGAAATACAGATTAAATTTCTTCATCCGCATTTACAAATGCGGTAAGAGGTTGTTCATCCGCATTTACTAATACAATGAATGTTTGAGAAATGCGAATGGGTTTAAGGGGCTGGGCCCCGCCCACTTTTCTCTCTCTCCTTGTTGAAATTCAGTTTCACAGGACATGCAATATATGATTGCAATCAACCACTCTCTCTGATAACTTACAGCACACTCTAAAACTGCACATTGTTTTTCTATGTGTTTCTCTCGATCGGTCGAAAGAAGAGGAAGAACAGAAATTCATTCAAGTGAAGAAAAATCCTAGCAACCGGGTGTTTGTTGGAAGCTTGGGGTAGACAAGCTTAAGGCCTCCTTCTTTGGAAGCTGCCATTCAAAGATTATCTTCCTCTGACCCATTCTAGAGGTAGTTTTCTAAACACCCTATGGTTATTTGTAAGCATGTTTTTCATATAACGATCCATTACGGGTTTTTAACAGATATATAAAATGGTTTATATATATTAACTGTAACAAGTTTTTCATTCTAATTCCGCTGCGTTTTCATTTTATATGGATAAAATGACTCTGATAATCTTGTTCAAACCCCATCACACTTGAGTCCATGATCCAAGTACCTCCTCTGTCAACATTACTTGTTGTGTTAGCAGTGGGATCAATTGATGCCATGTTGACTTTGGGTGAAACATCTAACTTCATTCCTTTATCACCACCTGCAAAAAGATTTAGAAATTATTGGTATTGCTCATCGGTTAGCCCTGCTACAGGGCTAGTTTCAGGCTCAACGCATGCGGCTCTAGGCTTGTTCTTTTCTCGCTTCATCCCTTTCCCCGGCCACCAATACGGATATCTGATGCATTTAAAACATCCATCCCGATTGTGGCCGTCTTTGCCAAAAAAGGAACAATGTTTGGTTATTGATGGTTGTCGCGTTTGGACGAGACGAAAGCCTTAAAGGCTGTCGTATCTGCAACTGATCGTTTCCTTGAAGCCATATTCCTTTGTTGTTCATCCTCCAACACTAAGTGATAAGCCACACTAAAGTTGGTATTGGGGTTCATAGCTAAAATTTATGTCCTGATGGTTGAGAAATCATTATCCAATCCAAGCAAGAATTCGTATAACTTTTCTTTTATCCTTTAATGCAACCAATTTCTTCCCAATCTCACATGAGCAACCATTTCAGGAGCACATTGGGGTTGGTAAGACAGATTGCAATTCATCCTATAAAACACGAAGTTTTGTGTAATACGTCGAAGCGGAAGTCCCGCCTTGTCGTGTGGTAGTAAGTACCTGTTTGAGTTCGTACACCCTCGGGGCGCTTTGTTTTCAAATCTTTCCTTTAAATTGTTCCACATCTCCTCCACGTAGCTCGCGTATTTACGTTGTTCCTTATTTCCTTCTCCATGGTTGTGTTTAACCATCCTTTGACCATAACATCGCACCTCATCCACCCCATGAATTCCACAACAGTCATGCTGGCCTTTTAATGGTCCAGTTAATGAAGTTGGTCTTGTTCTTGGCAAGAAGAAAATTGATCATCTCTTGAGACCAATCAACGTAGTTGCTGTCGTTTAATGCCTCATTCACGTGCATTTGTCTGGGATAATCGGAAGCATGGATCTAGTAGGGTGAATCATGATCAAAGGTGGTTCTGTCTTTCTTGTTGGTTTTGACAATTTTGTCACCATGGTGAAGTTTGCAGAAAAGAGTATTGTGGTTGAAAGGTATTATTTTGGATGCTCTAATACCATTTCACTTGGTAATCAAAGAATAATACTTTATTGTATTAAATGATTCTACAAGGGAAATACAAGACTAATTATATAGCCAAAATTGCAATGGTAAATGAGCAAATCATTCCTAAATGACATGAGCTAATAAAAGAAAAGAGAATATATAGACAAAAATACAAAGAGGGAATTATGGACTCCATTATTATGTTTGGTCTCTAGACTTTCTTTACTTTAGTAGTTTTAGAGATGCTTTACGCTTTGACATCATTCTTCTTTTGATGACTTGCTGAAACTATTTCAGAAGCTGTATTTGTCACACCCTCTAATTCCACGTGCGGGGTTCTACACGAGGCGTGTGAACAAACCAGGATCGAAGTCATTAGTTACCCAGAACGACACTATATGAACCATTTAAAACAAACCAGAGTTATAACTTCAAAACTGCGCGGAAGCGTTTAATAAATAAGTCAACCCAAAGTAATAAAATGTAAAATACGCAAACAAGCGTCAAACCATTATTTAAAACAAAATGTATATTAAATCCAATGCAACACAATGTTTGTCCCAATGCATGCTGACACGTGAGTGCTCCTAGGCGTTGTTGCTAACCTCGACCTAAGAATAACATACTAAAAGAGTCAACATAACGGTTGGTGAGTTCAAGAGTTTGCGTTTAACATAAGCAGTAATAGTTGTAAACATAAGAAGAGCATTGAAATAGATAGCTAGTCTATAGTCATAAGTAATAACCATAGTGATTTCGCGATCGAAGCTGACTATGATTCGTTTGTTTGCCTCCCTCACGACATACCAGGTCATGACGATGTTTGTGTTAGGACAATATTGCACCCATTTGACCTCGAATCACATGGGTGGGGCTTGTTAGACCTAGTAGTACTACCCAAATTTTCCTTTAGTTACCAATATTAACGGTCTGAAAGTGTGAGGACTTTCAAGGTATATCACACTATGTTACACTATACACAACTTAAAATAATAAAGCGTTCGTAAAAGAGTATACTATCTCCCCCAAAAGAGAGTGTATAAAAAGTGGGGCATGAACTCACCTAGTGCTTCAATAACAGAATAATGCAGGCTATGAAGGAACGAAAAGACAACCCGTCAAATGTTACCTAGAACACGTGAGTTTGTAAGTACACAAGACCAGAATGGCTTGACAGATCCTAAGTGCTCAAGAAACACATGGACCCAAGTGACATGGTAAACAGTAAAACATTTTGACCTAGTTGACCCATTTGACTCGTTGGTGACATGTCAAGTTAGATTCTTGTTTGACCAAGTATAGTAATTCATAAATCATCATACCATCACAGGCTAGTATACAAGTTATTCACATAAGCCACATTGCAACTCTTAAGTCTCATCATGCTCTTCATGCCAACTTAGGTTGTCATACAACGCACACAAACCAATTCATCATACTAAACAGGTTCACAATTAGATTCCTCTACATTTTCACATTAGGTTAGTCACTCACAACGTGCCATGTGAAGCCACTCAAGGCTACACACCCTAAACCCTGCCAATCCTACAAAGTAGGGGCCTCAGATTCCCACGCGTGTATGATACCCATCATTACATACCCAATGCAATTCATACAAGCCAGTAACCAACTTTATAATATTCAATTACTATATTGCATCACAAACTCATAGACTTGTACATAATGCCATACTTGCATATTTTCCAAGAACACCTATATTTTCCCATAGATTCATCAACTAACCATATGACCCAACTATCATAATCTAACACATTAGACATCATCCATGATCACTCTAGCATGCTCCTAACATTCTAATCATAATCAAATCACAAAATCACATGTTTCATATAAATAAAGTTTCCCTTTTGGGAAAGTAATATCCCAAAATCTATATTTCATAAATTTCAATCCAAATTCCTTAATAACATCTCTAATCTAGTTCATAGCAATCATAATAACCCATTAACATCCACAAGTCATCCAAATGAATTCTCATAATCAAAAGTTTCTAATTTGGGTAATGTATGAACTAGATAACCAAAACCATGGGTTTATGCAAAAATCATCACAAGCTAACAACAATACACACAACTAACATTAAATTATCATCACATCATCAACAATCGACTTTTCTACATTATTTTTCGAACTAGGGTTCTTGAAGTATCATAATCATGAAAAACTTGATAAATACTTACCTTTAGGTATGTTTAAATGATGATTAGCACTTGTAAGAAACTTGTAACACTTGAATCTCAATCAAAATTAATGGTTGCTTATTGTTGCAAGATCAAAATCGCAATTGTGTGTGTGTGTATGGTCTGCCGCGCAAGGGGGGTGGGGAGGGATTAGGGTTTGATTTTTGATTATATTTGGTAATTAAGTTTTCAAAAATAACCCTCCTTAATTACATTTTACAGAAATTATCTTTTTTAGCATTTTTTAATAACGTTTAACTATAAAACTCAGGCATTATTAATCAACAATAATAATCATATTTTCAACTAGTAACAAAACACTTGAATAAAATGTCACATGTTATAACGTAAAATCACAAATAATACATAAAATTCATGAATCACATAATCACAAATTCATAATCAATATTATTAATTGAATTATTATCTGTTAAACATGATTAATTATTATTAGGTCACCAACGTTCAACGACAACTAGTGTATGCTCACGACAGTGTAAGCAAGACCTAATGACACTAATGAAGTTTGGTAACGGAAAATTACCGGATGTCACAGTATTCTTTGAAGAGGAATGAAAATTTGATGGTTGTCTAATTGAGTAACCTTAGCTGTTGATCTGTTTAGCATAATCTTTTGTAGTGTTGATTTTTCTATCTTTTAGTGCTCAGTCTAGCTTGATCTTGAACAGTCTTGGAAGTACTCCTCTTCTATTAGATGGTTGAGCAGCAGATGTATGTTGCTTAAGAATTTTGATGTTTTGTAGTGACTTGTTGATTATGCCAAGGACTGAAGAAACAATCTTTGGCAAAGTGACCAATTTCACTGCACACCAAACATATGAAATTAATATTCTTCTTCTTGGTTGAATCTATCTTCTTTTCAAGTTCCTTTAGCTCTTTCAGCATCTCCTCACTCTTCCTCTAGCTATTAGCTCATATTCAAATAAATCTTCAAGAGCGTATTCTTTCATGGAAATTTCATCTACTGATTTTCCTCCTCTTCTTTATCTTCCCAACATACTCCTTTTGAGTCTATAGTCAACATGTGTGGTTGGATAATCTTCTTCCATTGAAACTTTTTGATATGAACCTTCACAGCTTCATCAATGATTTTTGGACATATGGTTGTGGTCTTTCTTCTATAGCTACTGAAGTTTCAATACCTCAGTTTCTATCATGCATCTTCTTATTACAGTTATGCTTTGGTGGATCTTTGACTTCTTGGGTGAGACTAACCCAGATGAATAGCTATGCTATTCTTCGAAAGATCAACTTTCTTTAATTGCTTTGTTTTTAACAAACTTACTGTTGAACTTCTTCATCTTCTTTGTTTCCATCTTTTCTAAATTCTTACCTCCTTTTATTCTTTAACTTTATCAGGAGCTGGCTTGGCATAGATTGGATCAGCAGATACTTGCTATTTCAATTCTAAATTGGACATAAGAGTGTATGTTGGAGTGTATACCGTTAGTGTTCCACACATTGTAACCAAGCCTGTCTTTGTTTGATACAACATTTGGAAGTTCTCAGTGAAAAAAAGTAGCTTTTCAAACTTCTCTGTTTGAACATTGTGTTTATCGACATATGTCTTACCTATTGCTAAGCCATATTGTGTTGATTTCAATCTGGCCAAGAGATCACCAATCTGGGTCTCTAAATTTTTTGTTCATGTTTTAGTAGTGAACCAATATTCTCTAGCTCTTTTATTTTTTCTTTTTGAGCTTGATCAGTTTTCTTAAAATTAATTTAGGAATGTTGATTGATTACAAATCATTCATGAGATCCAGATTGTGATTTCATACATGTTCATTTTTGCAAATACACTATGATGTACAACAAGGTTCAGAAGTTACTGAGATAAAGTATTTAAGCTGCCAGCCATCAAAGCATTTATCATAGGTGAGATGTCTTCCACTTGAAAACTCTAATCAATTGAGTCTTCACCTTATGCTACGGCTGCAGTGTGTCGCTGAGTGGTTGATGCAGGAGAAGTTGGTAACATTTGATTGCTTGAAGTTGGGGGACTTTGAAGGAGAAGGATTTGATTTTGGAGCTTGCATTCCTTGGCAAAGTGACCAAGTTGATTACAGTTAACGATTTCACTTTGCTTTTATCAACCCAAGTCTAGATTTTCTCGTCTTTAAAACTCCTTCCAGTTCTTTGTTGAATTGTTTAGCCCTGAAAGAGATCATGGCGATTTGATAGTTGATATCAAGCTCTTGAAGATCATCTAGATGAATGCATTCTAGATCTTCTTCAAAGAGTTGGAAGAAGTTTGTTTGCTTAGTAACAAAGGCTGAGTTAGAATGATTGGATAAAAAGTTGGATTTGATGAGTGGTGACTCCAACTGTGGAAGGTGATAATGGTTGTTGACTCAACAGTTAGGATTAAGAATAGGTGATCATTATCACTTGATGAGCTCACTATTGGTGTTGGTAGGACTAAGATTGATATGGTTCATGAATAGGAGCCAAGAGTGCTGAACACTTTGAACTACTTAGAGAAATGTTGAGAGATTCTTCATCTGCATCCATCTCCATCTGTTGGCACTAAAATGCCATACAGCTCTTCTAGTGACATCGTCTTAAGTTCTTAGTTCTTTTATGGACAAAGGTAGACTGTCTATGTTTTGGGTAGTGATCTTAAGATCTCCTAAGAACATCATATTCTCCATCTTTACTCCTGCTTCATTCAAAGAGTCTAGCAGTTATACTATCTAAGATATGTAGCAGTCATGGTTTCTCCTCTAACAAAACTAAAGTTTTCAAATTCTACTTTAAGACATCTTTTTGTTTTCCTTCATGTCTTTAGTTCCTTCATACCTGGCTTTCAGGCTTCCTACAACTTTTGAGCAGTTGTGAACTTCTTATCCATGGATTGTGGTTGGTATGCTCATTCTGGTTAGCCAAAAAGCTTTAGAGTCACATCCATCTTCTTCTGAGTAATTCGTGAGATCTTTTAGAATCATCCACCTTCTTCACTAGCAACTTGAACTATTAGAGCATATGGTCCATTTAGAACTGATAGCTAGAACTTCAAGTCTTGATTTCTTAGAATATCTTGCATTTGATTTTCAAGTATCATAGTTGTTTGGAGTAGACATTAAAGGTTTTGTCGGGTACCATTTTCCAGATCAAAGTTTGTTGGAAATTGCAACAATAGTCATTTTAGGGAATAAAAGGTATGAGGTAGTTGAGTGTTTGAAAGTGTGATCAAAAGAAAACAAGTGATTTTTGAAATAGAACTTCAAATAGATCAATACAAAGCTATGATACCACTTGTTAGATCACGGTTTTGAACTGAACAAGAATTTATTGTTGATCGGCAGAAAACAAATGCAGAATCTTGTTAATGTTTACTAACAAAACACATAGACATACTTTGAATATAAATGAAAATGAGAATTCTTTCAAAGTATTCACTGAATAAACTTCACAGATTACAAAGGAGTAAATTAGGAGAAAACCAAATAGGCAAACTAGCTAACTTTATAATTATACAAGTGTGAGGTATTTATGCTATGAAAGCTAAACTCTAGAATAAATCATAATAATCTATTCTAGGTTAGGATCCAATGATGTTTTTCAGACATTGATCTAACATTATGACATACAACGAATGTGCATTACTATTGGTTACAAAAATAAATGTACAATATTAGACAACAATCGGTAGACTAGAAGATTAGCAAGTTGCAGAGTTATGTTGTCACATTATTTTTCGATACTAACAGTCTTGTCTAATGTAGTAGTGAATCGGTAGATCTTCATTAGCATATACACAAGTGCTGATTCACAATAGTTCATTGCTTGATGTATTTTAGGATTTGGAGATAAGCAATAACTTAGAGTTTAGTAGTTCATCCTTCTTATGACTCAATATTTTGTAATTTTTTCTTACCACTTTCTTTCACTTCAAAGAACAAAACACTTAAAACACAACATAAAAGCAAGACATTCATCTCATAGGAAAGCCTCGACTACGGCCATGGGGGTGTATTTAACCCCTTTTAACTCCACTTATCTATCATATAACTCATTTATTCTCTTTCATTACACCTCACCTACCACTGCGTTCCTGTGTCTATTAAATGAAAGAAAAGGGAAGAAAAAAAGTGAAAAGAAATTAATAAAAGAAAAAAATAAAGATAAAAAGAATTGAGGAGAGAAAAGAAAAGCCATATTATAATTCTTCGTGTTTTAGAGTTTGAAAGAAATGAAAAGAAAGTAAAGATTTTATGTGCTTTCTTTTTTTTATTTTATTTTCTTTCATTTTGAAAGGAAAGTTAGAAAAAAAAATTATTAAAAATTTTCATTTTTTCTCTTTCCACTTCCATCTTTTAGAAAACCCAGAAACACAAGGAACATATTTTTTTTTATTTTTCATTCAATTTTTTTCATTTTCCTCCTTAAAAAAGCTTGGGAACACAATGTAAAGAAATGATTTAACCCCCTTTAACTTCTTTTCACATTTGTTAACAAGTTGCCCTTCACGGTCATAATTACCCTTCACTTTATTATCAAGTTTTCATCCCCTCCATCAACATCCCTAATCTAAGGTGAAGCGGAGTTAACGCCCGTTTAGTGTCAACACTAAAACTTAAGGGGGTCGTTTGGTTTACAAGTGTTTTGCAAAGAAATTATAATTGAAATTGGAATGAGATCTTGTTAAAATTGATAAGGTGTTTGTTTGGTAAATTTAAATGGAATTTAAATGTTTACTATAAAACATTCTAATAAATTGTTGAGTATTTTATGGGTAAGTGAAAGGAAAGGCTATTTCAATAATTATGAGAAAATTTCAAATTCTAACTTTATTTGTGACCACCAACCAAACAATATTTAGATGAAAACTTTTCAAATTCTAATTACGATTTAATATGATCCTATGAATCAAATGCAACCTTGTTGTGGTCATGTTTGGGATTGTAATTTTGGTTAAAAAGGACTTTGATAAAAAAAGACTTATTATCTTATAGATTTTAAATGTAATTGGAATGTTTAATATAAAACATTCTAGTGAATTGTTGAATATTCTATGTATAAATGAAAGGAAAGTCAATTCAAATAAATATGAGAAAAATTTTCAATTTTAATTTTATTTGTTAACCAACCAAACGATATATTAGATGAAGACTTTTCAAATTCTAATTACAGTTTCATATAATCCTGTGAATTAAACGCAACCTTATAGTGGCCATGTTTGGGATTGCTTTTTTTGGTTGAAAATGAATTTTGATAAAAAGAACTTATTAACTTTTGATTTTTACAATGAGTTTTTAAAAAATATTGGATTAGTTTATAAACTAAAAAGTTGTGAAAGATAAAAAATGACATACTCTTAAAAATAAGAGGAGTTAATAGGAGGTAGCAGAGCGGTATAATAGAAAATTAGACTAAAAGAAGTTTTCAAAAAATAATAAATAATCCGCTCATTATTTTTCAAATTCTTTTTACACTATGTGAAAAGTCAATTTAAAAAGTCATTATAAAATTACTAAATACTTTTTTAACTTATAACTTTTCAAAAATTAATAATTTAAAAGTAAGTTATAAAAAAACAACTCAACACCCTAGTTATTATAGCGGGTATAAGCATTCACTGTTGGTTTTCTATTTTTATGTGAATGTGTCGCGTTATATGAAGGATGGTTGTGAGTGGATGGAGTGAATGAGAGTAAAAAATTACAGAGATTGTACCATAAAAATTTATAATATTTCAGAAGTGATTGTAATTACGAAGGATGTGGGTGTGAGTGAATGAGAGTAAAAAAATTACAGAGATTGTACTGTAATTTTTTAATATTTTCAAAAGTAATTGTGAGTAGAGAAGAGAAAAAATATAATGATAAAGGTATAAAAAATATTATTTAATTAAAAGAGAAAATAAAAAATAATATTTTTTAATTTAAATATTAGGATGAAGATGGAATGGGGACGATGATGTGAAAACTATTGTAAATACTATGATTATGTTTGGTAAACTAACTTTTTGATTAACTTTTGACTTATTAACTTTTAAAAAATTAATAAGATAATAAGTTATTAAAAAAATTTTAAAAATTAATTTAAAGAGTTAATAAATTATTTTTAAAAAATTATCAGGATTAACAAAAGTTACTTTTTATAAAATAAAAAATCCAAACCCCACCGTTTGTGTAATCTATCCGGACGTTCTTTTTGTTAGTATCGGATAAACTTCAATCTCCAGTAAGCAACACACAGGCGCACACTCTCACCAACTGTTGTTGCTTCATATCATATGCCTCTGTATTCTACATCTTTTTCTTCAGGGCACCCATGTCTGCGATGTTCAGGTGGAAATCCAAATCCAAGATTCTCACTAAGCAATACATACCATATCGATCAATCACCATTTCATCATCTAACTACTACCACCGCTGTACACCCTCGAACCTCATCACACCACCATCACCACTTCATCGATCAACCTATTTCCAGTTTGGGTTTTTAGGGTTTCAACAGAATCGCCACAAAGGGAAGGTAGTTCCGACAAGTATGATCATATCAAAGCCCAAGTTAACTGCCCTAGGTGCACGCAGCCTATGACTCTACTGTTTTCGAACCGCCCGTTGTCACTCACCTCCGATGTTGGCGTTTACCATGCCCTTAACATGTGCCCTAACTGCAGAACTGCTTACTACTTTAGGCCTTTAAGCTGGAGCCTGTTCTTCAGGGGAGTTTATTGAGGTTGGGAGGTTAGGGCTGGAAAGGAAGGTGAGGTGGGAGCTGTGGTGTTGATGGTGATGAGAATGCTAAAGGGGTGTTAAAATGTGGGAGAAGTTGAGGTCTTATGGTGGTGGGGATAAGGGGGGTGGTTCGGTGGAGGATGGTGGTGGGGTGGTGGAGGAGCAGGTGGAGTGTGGTGGTGATGGGCAGAGTAAGAATGGGTGGTGGGGTGGGTCTAAGTTGGGATAGGTTTGCCTACACCCAAGGAGATATGCAGAGGCCTTGATGAGTTTGTGATTGGGCAAGAACAAGCGAAAAAGGTGTGTGCTTGACATTGAATCAGTGTTGATAAAGAATGTATTACTTGCTTATGATCTGTATGCATTGTGTCTAGTTTAACTATGTTCATAATGATCTGGTTGATTGTTTGCAAAGTTGCTAAGCTGGTGTAGGCTAAACTGTTGTGAATTTTCTCTTTTCATCTAACTGGGATGTAAGCTGGAAGTACTCAACATTTGTTTTCTTGTTTCTTGATATTGTGCTGATTATAGACTTTATCCTGATGGTATCTCCTCTGGTGTTTAGTTTTTTATTGTTTTGTAACTTTATATGATATGGCAATGTGGCAGGTGCTTTCAGTTGTTTACAATCACTAAAGAGAATTTATCATGCCTCTATGCATAGAAAGTGAGTATTTCACTATTGTTACAGAGTCATTATATGAATTTGACATCTCAAAGGGAGCATATTTAGGAGATTTCAATGGTAGCACTCAATAATGCTATGTGTGCTCAGAAAAGTGAGTATTGAAAAATGCAATGTCAATAGATATCTTGATAGTAGCACTCAGTATTGGTTTCAACTCTTGAGTTGTCATTATCATGCCTTGTTCTTTTTACAGCTGTAATTTATTATCTGAACTTCCAAAGCACCCTTGATTCTTCCCTCTCCTTCCCTCTCTTATTGTGTTTATTGTATGTATTTATACCCTGTTTAACTAGCTCTTGCTAACCAATGATCTTATCTTCTAATCCATGGTATCTAGAAGTGACCGTGATACCAGTTCGGATAGACCATCTCAAAGAACTGAGAACCAAGAGTTGATCACGTTGAATTAGAGAAGAGCAATGTTCTATTAATGGGTCCAACTGGCTCAGGTTATTACTTATAGTTTTGATGCATATATTAATTGATTTTATTTTCAAAATTCTTGTACTTATTTTCTAGTTGACAACTCTTTTTGTTGCTTTTAATACGTTTCGTTCTGATTTTTTACTATGATTGATTTTTTATTTGACTGAAAGGACAGGGAAAACATTACTTGCCAAAACCTTAGCACGTGTTGTTAATGTGCCTTTCGTCATTGCTGATGCTACTTACATTGACACAGGCAGGTTTGATAATAGTTTGTACCTTATCATGTTTAAGTTGTAACACATGCTGCACATATGTAATGCGATAAAGCTTTTGTAGGCAGTTATGTTGGGGAAGATGTGGAATCAATATTGTATAAGCTCCTTGTGGTAAGTACATATTTTTGTAAACCTTTAATGTGAGCCTATGAGGACATAATTAGTAAAGCATACTTATAGATGATGAACAATGGCCTACATACCTTTAATTACCAAAAGAAAACCTGAACACGAAGGAAAAGTGAAATACTGAATTGAGTTCCTTTTGCACCTTGGTCTAGTATGCATATATAACTAATAATATTGCTAGAAGGCGTGATATTTTTTTATTCAAGTTACCACAATACCAATGTATCATACAAGGTTTAAAAGAACGGAAACGAGCCTCTAGGCGTTTTCCCCACGCCTCACGAGGCGTAAGCTTCGAGGCGAAACGAGGCGTACACCGAGGCGGAAATAATAAATAAATAGGAAAATTATATATCTTATAAAAATAAAATACTAAAACATCAAACAAAGCATATTCCTAAGCAAATTCATTATCAAATTTAAAAGTCATCACCCATAACGTATCACAAAGTCTAAAACATAAAATAGATACGAAATTAAGCACACATTAAAAGTTTGTAATCTAATTCAACTTCACAACAACATAAAACGCATCACTTTCTAACTCGTCATCCTTACAAGCATCTTCTTCTACCCAATTCGTTCACCATCATCATCTCATCCTCGTCAATCAAATTTATTTGAACGCCTTTTCTTTTCCTAGATGACGAACTTCCACCTGCACCGCTACTGTCCTCCCCCATGCTTCGCCACCTCCGTACACACCTGCATCGCCACCTCCAATTTCATCTTCATCGGCATCAATTGGGTCAGCTAACCACTCATCATCAGACAACACATCTTCAACAATCAACGGATCTCTTTTCTTTAAAGTAGTCTTCTTCAAGAATTTCTGCCTCAGCTTTTTATTGTACATAATGTAGACCAAGTTGTTCATTCTTTCGGTTGTCAACTGGTTTCGTCTCTTTGTATGGACTTGATTAAAGTACTCCAATTACGTTCACAAGCCAAAGCGGAACATGTAAGACCCAAACTTTTATTGCAAAAGCCCTTGGTTCGGGGAGTCTCATCTCCATATTCGCCCCACCATTTAACTATATATGTTTATAAAAAAATTAGTGAATAATTTAATTTATATAAAATATAAAACTATATAAAAAATATCAACAAATTAATTACTCGGTGGGACGTGTCTGATATGTCAAAGAACCTCTATATCAAAACAATCCTCTTTTTTCTTTATACGCAATTAGTTGATCTTCAATCTTCAAATAAACACTAGTATCTTTATGAGTCTATCCATAACATCATATAATCCTCGCTTAATCTCGGATGCTCAGACTCCATCGATATTGTGGATTTAAGTAGTAGGCAGCCGCATGTAAATCACGATGGCATTTGGAACTCCCATCTTTTATCAATGATGTCCCATATCTCTTTATAAGAAGAGAGTTGTATCCAAGTTCTTTGCTATTTTTTTCTTTACAACTATCCATCGCTCCATAAATAATCCCATGGCTGGTGTTTGCTCCCCATCACAATTCTCAAAACTTCAACAAGTGGCATTGTGGTTTTAATGGAATAAACCACACTAGGCCAAAAACTTCTCTCATCCATGATTATTTTTTTAACCTCTTTTCCATCAGCTTTCTTAGCCAAGCACATGTCCCCCATTCGGTTGAAACAAACATTTGTTGTAAAGCTTCTTTCGATTCATAAATACTTTGTATAGTCAAAATGCCGTGGCGATCTTGTGGTAGCTGGTCGAAGAAGATCTTTCTTTAGAATCTTTCGGGCTAAACTCAACACCCCCTGATGGTTATAGATAAAATTGCTAACCTTTTTTGCTTTAAGCAAAGCACTTTTATGTTGCATCAAATTACCGATATCTTCAAGCATCAAATCAATGCAATGAGCGGCACACGGGGTCCAATAAAGCTTTTTCTCTTCTCCATTAACAACGCTCCAGAGGCTTTGTATGCACTAGCATTGTCGGTCACCACTTGAATACAATATCTTCACCGATCTCTTCAACAACACATCAAGCAACTTGAAATTTTTTCAGCATTTTTTATACAATCTGATGCATCAACCGTTCTCAAAAAACAGTACCATATGATTGTTGACCAAAAAATTAATCAAACTTCTATTTCTCATGTCTGACCAACCATCCTAACAAAGAAAGAACCCGGTGGTCTTCCATGTAGCTTTTATGTCCCCACCATTGTAGTGGTCGTGTTAGCCTCTTCCTTAAGGATCCAAGTCCTTAAC
>JACCIY010001688.1:0-40676 GCA_025506505.1 Flaveria sonorensis
TAGCATTATTGGACATAGCAAAAAAAAGTCACAAACTATATTTGAAATTGGAGCAATCCATAGAAGAATGGATGAAATCATAGATTTAAATTATGAATCTAAGAGTGCTCATAATATTATTTTCTTAGACAAAGATTAAAAGGTTTAAGACAAAATATAAAGGTCTTATTGAAAAAGAAATAATAATTTCTTATATTTGATACTTCAGAAATGATTCCCTGGGAAAGGGGAAGAGGTCGAGGAAGATCTTCCTCTCATAGGGGAAGAGGAGCAGGCAGAGTTATCCATCAGATGGGTAACAAAAAGCTAATAGCTTTGGATAGTGCATCAATGAATGCACAACCTCATCAAATATACTTGATGAGAAAACATTGAAGGAATTCTTAGCCTTCAAAGCTTATCAAGGACAACCCAGAGGAAGTAGCATCATATGCTAAAACCCTCATCAATGAAAGTGAGGATGAAGGATGGGTTCATACGCCCAACAAAGAAGTCATACTTCTTTTAGAACATAAAGACCAAAAATGGAAAGCTCAACCTTGGCTCATAGTCAAGATATATCTTGATATGGGATACTATCCCTATCAGACTTATAAGTCTCGATTATATTATTAAGAAATTCTAAAAATAGAATCCTGTGAAATTACCCATTATACTAGAAATAATATTGCTTTAGTAAAATTATTATTAAACAGATCATATATGTAAAAACTTGGGAACATCACTCGTAAAAGACAGAGAAATTTTACACCCTGAAACAAAAACTCTCATTAAATATAATTATTGGGATTATGTCAAAGCATTTTATAGGCTATTCTTATATGAAAACCCTAGTCATAAACAATCATGGTTTAAAAAATTTGTCATATAAATTATGAATCAGAAATTCTGGTATGGTTTTATCAATGCTGGCAGTCATACGGTCCATCTATTGATATTTTCATTAAGGAATCCAAAAAATTTAAAAATCTATATATCCAACGGGTAGAACTATCTCCAGTTAATAGAGCAGGCACAACATGATAATACTTTCACAGAAGGGATGATAATACTTTCATAGAAGGAATGGCTTCTCTCCATTATTTTGTCCAATTCAGTATTCCCTGGATATGAAAATGGATCCCAGAAACTGGTTATACTAGTAAAAACATTATCTGCCTAAAAAAAGCTTATATGACTAAGTTCTGGAAGAAGATGATGGAAAAGGATGAAGATAGTAAAATTAAATGCCAAGACACTCCGGATCAAATCCAGAGAAAACAACTGACTTATACAAGCAACAACAGCAAGACAAGCAGCAAAGGGAATCTCCAAGTCCATTTCGACATATTCTCAGAAAGATCAAAATTATTAATAGTAATTAAGTCTCATATTAGTAGAAATTAGGTAATATTAATAGTAATTAAGTAATTAATTCTTTGGACTCAAGACGGTTAGATTAGGAAGGTCATGGATTTATCGGATATTTTACATAGTCGTTTTTAGGATGTTAATATGTGATCAGTAAAGGTCAGACCCTAAAACGCCCCACACCTTCCTAGCTTTTTGGCTTAAACGGGTCCCAAGCAGTTAGCCATCACATTAACATCTTATATGGACTATAACCGGACCATAAACATCCTCCTAATTTTTCACCATCGAGTTTCCATATTTTTTTAGTCATGATATTCAATTGGACATTGTAGTGTTTTAACACTTATATATTTAGCCTCTGAAGGTGGCGATCATAAAAAACTAAAATAGTAAATGAATTACCAGAAATAGGAAGTTAGCCAGAAATAGAAAGAGAGCTAAAATCTTAAACGATTCAAATTCTTATTAAGTAGAGAGTTTTTACAAAAGAGAGTGTGGAGATGGATCGCCCTATCTGTAAATTACACCTCCTTATATACAGGCCTGGGCATCCGAATATTATGCGTATATTCGCCACTACCATATATAATGCGTTTGGTACAATAATTAAAGTAGTACAATTATGAAAGTGAAAGTGGTTGCAATAATGAAACATCTGGACGAATCTCGTCGGTAGTTATAGCTGACGAATTATTGATTCTTCAGTGCTTGGTGGGGCCTATTGTGTTAATCATTTTATTGACTTTTCTGGTGTATCAACCAGACCAAATTGTTCATCCAATTCTGCCATCATTCTGGCATAGGCCTCGTAATCCATAAGCTCATTTTATCTTGACTATCTTGGTATAATTGGGAGTCTTCTTCTTCCATCTGGGAGGAGCTTGACCCTGTCATTTTTGACAATAATTCATCTTTCTTTTTGAAGGCTATATCCTTTTTATTTCTGCAAGATAATACTGCATAATTTCTTCGTCACTTATATCATCAGTGCCTTTGATCATTTTGATCTTTCTAACAATATGTCAAAATGGACTTGGAGAAATATATATATATATATATATATGGAAACTCGATGGTGAAAAATTAGGAGGATGATTATGGTCTGGTATATATATATATATATATGTGGAAACTCGATGGTGAAAAATTAGGAGGATGATTATGGTCTGGTTATAGTCCATCTGTTTAATAAATCTAAATTATGAGGAATATCATATTCTTCCTTCATTCTGTTTTATCAGTATCTTCAGATTTTAAAATATTCATTTTAAATAACTTTAAGTGTTAAAACATCCACACATATCGCAATTGATTAGCATGGCTCTGATACCAAATATTAATAATAATTAAGTAATTAAAACTTTGGACTCAAGACGGTTAGATTAGGAAGGTCATGGATTTATTAGATATTTTACATAGTTGTTTTCCAGAATGTTAATATGTTATCGGTAAAGGTCAGACTCTAAAACGCCCCACGCCTTCCTGACTTTTTGGCTTAAACGGGTCCTCAAGCGGTCGACCATCACATTAACATCTTAGATGGACTATAACTAGACCATAATCAACCTCCTAATTTTTCACCATTGAGTTTCCATATTTTAGTTTTTTTAGTCATGATATTCAATTGGACATGGTGGTGTTTTAACACTTATATATTTAGCCTCTGAAGGAGGCGATCATAAAAAAATAAAAGAGTAAATGAATTACCAGAAATAGGAAGAGAGCCAGAAATAGAAAAAGAGCTAAAACCTTCAACGATTCAAATACTTATTAAGTAGAGAGTTTTTACAAGAAAGAGTGTGGAGATGGATCGCCCCATCTGTAAACTACACCTCCTTATATAGAGGTCTGGGCATCCGAATATTATGCGAATATTCGCCACTACCACATATAATGCGTTTGGTACAATAATTAAAGTAGTACAATTATTAAAGTGAAAGTGGTTGCAATAATGCAACATCTGTACGAATCTCGTTGGTAGTGATTGCTGACGAATTATTGATTCTTCAATGCTGGTGGGGCCTATTGTGTTAATCACTTTTTTGACTTTTCTGGTGTATTAACCTGACCAAATTGTTCATCCAATTCTGCCATCATTCTGGCATAGGCCTCGTCATCCTCAAACCCATTTTCATCTTGACTATCTTGGTATAATTCGGAGTCTTCTTCTTCCATCCGGGTGGAGCTTGACCCTGTCATTTTTACGATAATTCATCTTTCTTTTGAAGTTTTTAGTTATATCCTTTTGATTTCTGCAAGATAATACTGCATAATTTCTTGGTCACTTATATCATCAGTGCCTTTGATTATTTTGATCTTTCTGACAATATGTCGAAATGGACTTGGAGAATATATATATATATATATATATGGAAACTTGATGGTGAAAAATTAGAAGGATGATTATGGTCTGGTTGTAGTCCATCTGTTTAATAAATCTAAATTATAAGGAATATCATATTCTTTCTCCATACTGTTTTTATCAGTATCTTTAGATTTTAAAATATTCATTTTAAATAACTTTAAGTGTAAAAACATCCACACATATCGCAATTGATTAGCATGGCTTTGATACCAAATATTAATAATAATTAAGTAATTAAAACTTTGGACTCAAGACGGTTAGATTAGGAAGGTCATGGATTTATTAGATATTTTACATAGTTGTTTTCCAGGATGTTAATATGTTATTAGTAAAGGTCAGACCCTAAAACGCCCCACGCCTTCGTGACTTTTTGGCTTAAACGGGTCCTCAAGCGGTCGACCATCACATTAACATCTTAGATGGACTATAACTAGACCATAATCAACCTCCTAATTTTTCACCATTGAGTTTCCATATTTTAGTTTTTTTAGTCATGATATTCAATTGGACATGGTGGTGTTTTAACACTTATATATTTAGCCTCTGAAGGAGGCGATCATAAAAAAATAAAAGAGTAAATGAATTACCAGAAATAGGAAGAGAGCCAGAAATAGAAAAAGAGCTGAAACCTTCAACGATTCAAATACTTATTAAGTAGAGAGTTTTTACAAGAAAGAGTGTGGAGATGGATCGCCCTATCTGTAAACTACACCTCCTTATATAGAGGTCTGGGCATCCGAATATTATGCGAATATTCGCCACTACCACATATAATGCGTTTGGTACAATAATTAAAGTAGTACAATTATTAAAGTGAAAGTGGTTGCAATAATGCAACATCTGGACGAATCTCGTCGGCAGTGATTGCTGACGAATTATTGATTCTTCAGTGCTGGTGGGGCCTATTGTGTTAATCACTTTTTTGACTTTTCTGGTGTATTAACCTGACCAAATTGTTCATCCAATTCTGCCATCATTCTGGCATAGGCCTCGACATCCACAAACCCATTTTCATCTTGACTATCTTGGTATAATTCGGAGTCTTCTTCTTCCATCCGGGTGGAGCTTGACCCTGTCATTTTTTATGATAATTCATCTTTCTTTTTGAAGTTTTTAGTTATATCCTTTTTGATTTCTGCAAGATAATACTGCATAATTTCTTGGTCACTTATATCATCAGTGCCTTTGATTATTTTGATCTTTCTGACAATATGTCGAAATGGACTTGGAGAATATATATATATATATATACATATATATATATATATATATATATATATATATATATATATATATATATATATATATATATATATATATATATAATATATATATATATATGGAAACTTGATGGTGAAAAATTAGAAGGATGATTATGGTCTAGTTGTAGTCCATCTGTTTAATAAATCTAAATTATAAGGAATATCATATTCTTCCTCCATACTGTTTTTATCAGTATCTTTAGATTTTAAAATATTCATTTTAAATAACTTTAAGTGTAAAAACATCCACACATATCGCAATTGATTAGCATGGCTCTGATACCAAATATTAATAATAATTAAGTAATTAAAACTTTGGACTCAAGACGGTTAGATTAGGAAGGTCATGGATTTATTAGATATTTTACATAGTTGTTTTCCAGGATGTTAATATGTTATCAGTAAAGGTCAGACCCTAAAACGCCCCACGCCTTCCTGACTTTTTGGCTTAAACGGGTCCTCAAGCGGTCGACCATCACATTAACATCTTAGATGGACTATAACTAGACCATAATCAACCTCCTAATTTTTCACCATTGAGTTTCCATATTTTAGTTTTTTTAGTCATGATATTCAATTGGACATGGTGGTGTTTTAACACTTATATATTTAGCCTCTGAAGGAGGCGATCATAAAAAAATAAAAGAGTAAATGAATTACCAGAAATAGGAAGAGAGCCAGAAATAGAAAAAGAGCTGAAACCTTCAACGATTCAAATACTTATTAAGTAGAGAGTTTTTACAAGAAAGAGTGTGGAGATGGATCGCCCTATTTGTAAACTACACCTCCTTATATAGAGGTCTGGGCATCCGAATATTATGCGAATATTCGCCACTACCACATATATTGCGTTTAGTACAATAATTAAAGTAGTACAATTATTAAAGTGAAAGTGGTTGCAATAATGCAACATCTGGACGAATCTCGTTGGTAGTGATTGCTGACGAATTATTGATTCTTCAATGCTGGTGGGGCCTATTGTGTTAATCACTTTTTTGACTTTTCTGGTGTATTAGCCGGACCAAATTGTTCATCCAATTCTGCCATCATTCTGACATAGGCCTCGTCATCCACAAGCTCATTTTCATCTTGACTATCTTGGTATAATTGGGTGTCTTCTTCTTCTATCCGGAAGGAGCTCAACCCTGCCATTTTTTACGATACTTCATCTTTCTTTTTGAAGTTTTTGGTTATATCCTTTTTGATTTCCGCAAGATAATACTACATAATTCTTGGTCACTTATATCATCAGTGCCTTTTATCATTTTGATCTTTCTGACATTATGTCGAAATGGACTTGGAGAAAAAATATATATATATATATATATATGGAAACTTGATGGTGAAAAATTAGAAGGATGATTATGGTCTGGTTGTAGTCCATCTGTTTAATAAATCTAAATTATAAGGAATATCATATTCTTCCTCCATACTGTTTTTATCAGTATCTTTAGATTTTAAAATATTCATTTTAAATAACTTTAAGTGTAAAAACATCCATACATATCGCAATTGATTAGCATGGCTCTGATGCCATATATTAATAATAATTAAGTAATTAAAACTTTGGACTCAAGACAGTTAGATTAGGAAGGTCATGGATTTATTAGATATTTTACATAGTTGTTTTCCAGGATGTTAATATGTTATCAGTAAAGGTCAGACCCTAAAACGCCCCACGCCTTCCTGACTTATTGGCTTAAACGGGTCCCCATGCGATCGACCATCACATTAACATCATGGATGGACTATAACGAGACCATAGTCATCCTCCTAATTTTCCACCATTGAGTTTCCATATTTTAGTTTTTCTTTTTAGTCATGATATTCAATTGGACATGGTGGTGTTTAACAGTTATATATTTAGCTTCTGAAGGAGACGATCATAAAAAAGTAAAAGAGTAAATGAATTACCAGAAATAGGAAGAGCGCCAGAAATAGAAAGAGAGCTGAAACATTCAATGATTTAAATTCTTATTAAGTAGAGAGTTTTTACAAGAGAGAGTGTGGAGATGGATCGCCCTATCTGTAAGCTACACCTCCTTATATAGATGTCTGGGCATCCGAATATTATGCGAATATTCGCCACTACCACATATAATGTGTTTGGTACAATAATTAAAGTAGTACAATTATTAAAGTGAAAGTGGTTGCAATAATGCAACATCTGGACGAATCTCGTAGGTAGTGATTGCTAACGAATTATTGATTCTTCAGTGCTTGGTGGGGCCTATTATGTTAATCACTTTTTTAACTTTTCTGGTGCATTAACCAGACCAAATTATTCATCCAATTCTGCCATCATTCTGGCATAGGCCTCGTCATCCATAAGCTCATTTTCATCTTGACTATCTTGGTATAATTGGGAGTCTTCTTCTTCCATTTGGGAGGAGCTTGACTCGTCATTTTTGACGATAATTCTTCTTTCTTTTTGAAGTTTTTGGCTATATCCTTTTTTATTTCTGCAAGATAATACTGCATAATTTCTTGGTCACTTATATCATTAGTGCCTTTGATCATTTTGATCTTTCTGACAATATGTCGAAATGGACTTGGAGAAAAAAGAATATATATATATATATATATATATATATATATATATATATATATATATATATATATATATATATATGGAAACTCGATGATGAAAAATTAGGAGGATGATTATGGTATGGTTATAGTCCATCTGTTTAATAAATCTAAATTATGAGTAATATCGTATTCTTCCTCCATACTGTTTTTAACAGTACCTTCAGATTTTAAAATATTCAGTTTAAATAACTTTAAGTGTTAAAACATCCACACATATCATAATTGATTACCATGGCTCTGATACCAAATATTAATAATAATTAAGTAATTAAAACTTTGGTCTCAAAACGGTTAGATAAGAAGGTCATGGATTTATCGGATATTTTACATAGTCGTTTTCCACGATGTTAATATGTGATCAATAAAGTTCAGACCCTAAAACGCCCCATGCCTTCCTGGCTTTTTGGCTTAAACGGGTACCCATGCGGTCGACCATCATATTAACATCATAGATGGACTATAACGAGACCATAATCATCCTCCTAATTTTTCACCATTGAATTTCCATATTTTATTTTTTTTAGTCATGATATTCAATTGGACATGGTGGTGTTTTAACACTTATATATTTAGCCTCTGAAGGAGGCGATCATAAAAAAGTAAAAGAGTAAATGAATTACCAGAAATATGAAGAGAGCCAGAAATAGAAAGAGAGCTAAAACCTTCAACGATTCAAATTCTTATTAAGTAGAGAGTTTTTACAAGAGAGAGTGTGGAGATGTATTGTGACGACCCTGAAAATTAAGGTTAGGAGGTTTGATATTAAGATTTATTTTGATTAAATCTTAAATATAATTATGCATATTTCTAAGGTACCTTATGAGACTTAATTTTTGTGATTTAATTTTTTAACTATATATGTTTTAACATGTATAATATATGTGAATATTACATAATGTTATCTGTATGCATCTATGTTATGATCTGGTTAGTTGTTTAGATACTAAGCTATGTGATTTTATATATGTATCATACACTTAATTATTATATGATGATATAAGATTTCAACAAGGTTAAACAATAACTTCACTTTAACATCTCAAAACTAAAGACAATCTCTTAAATCATCTTACCTTAATCAACAACACTAGACACAATTTAAACATCAAACACTACACTAATCGACCATCTAAGCTGGACACTTGATACATTTAACCTTTGGACACATAACTAAATTACATCTCATTAAACTATCTTAATGATACCTATGGCCACTAACATCACCACCACCTTAGCCACCAAATTTCATAAACATCTAGTAATCATTCTCGGTCATGCATCATCACCATCTTAAATGACACTAAGCTTGTTTCATATGTTGACACCTCATTCAAATGGTTATTATTACTATAGCATTGTCATCTAAACTCCTCGGTTATGCATGATTAACAAGCATCATTCTTAAAGTAATACTAAGCACATCTCATGGGTTGACACCTAGACTTTAAGAACACCACCTCACCAATAACAATCATTGCCCCAGTCGCGGCTGAATCAAGCACCACCACCTCACCTTCACTCGGTTAACATGCATCATCATGAAGCTTAGGACACGAAACACTCTCTTAATGTGCCACATATCCACCATCATTACTAATAAGATGTGGCAAACTCTAAGACCCTATTAATGCACCTTCTGCCGACCCCATTATTACCATGTACACCAAGCTTAATTCTTATAATGGCATATCATGTGGCAAACTCTAAGGAGATTAGTTGTCAAATTTCTAGCCAACCTATGTGTAATGACCGCCACCTCCACACCCTTAAAACTTCGGTTATATGAAGCTTCCAAAACCAATAAATTATTTTCCTTCTTACACCAACAAAGCACTAACATACTTCCTCAAAAGTTCTCAAAATACAACACGTCAACCGCCACACACACCTTGGAAACTCTCGGTTTATCTCATCCAAATATCAAGTTTTAAACATCAAGTTCTTTGGAAGTTATCTCAATGTCACACCCTCAAAATCCACGTGCGGAGTTTTACCGCGAGGCGTGTGAACAAACCAGGATCACAGTCAATACTTACTCAGAACGACACTATATGCCACATTTAAAATAAAACCAACCAAAGTTCAAACTTTAAAACCATGCGGAAGCGTTTTGTAAATAAGACAAGCCCAAAATATAAAAATGCATATTTGGCAAAACATACGCCAACCCAAAATATTTAAACACACATAAATAAAAACCAACAAATATGTCTTTAAAATGGAGACTTAGAATGCATGCTAGACCCGTGTGGTGCTCCTAATGGCAAGCAGAGTTAACGACCTGAGAATAGCATACTAAAATGTCAACACAATGGTTGGTGAGTTCAAGAGTTTGCGTTTATCATAAACAATAACATTTGCATAACATAAGAAGTGCATTGAAATAGATAGCTAGTCTATATTCACAAGTAATAACCATAGTGATTTCGCGATCGAAGCTGACTGTGTTGTGTTTGTTGCCTCCCGTCACGACTTACCAGGTCGTGACGATATTTGTGTCTAGGACAATATTGCACCCGTTTGACCTCGAGTCGCACAGGTGGGGCTCGTCAGACCCAGTAGTACTACCCAAGATTTCCCGCTAGTTACCATTATTAACGATCCGAAAGTGTGAGGACTTTCAAGGTATTAAGCACTATGTTAAAACATACACAACTTACAATAATAAAATAGTGTTTGAGTACAAGTATGCTACCTCCCCCAAGAAGAAGGTTTATAAAAATAGAGGGGCATGAACTCACCTGGTGTGTAAAGATAATGACTAAAGAGAACTGGTGATAGGTGCAAAGACAACCCTTCAAAGGTTACCTAGAACACAAGAGTACATAAGTACGTGTTCACAGAATCTTAATGAAACCCTAAGTGCTTTACAAACCAAAGAACTCAAAGTTTTAGAAGACAAGACACATTTGACCTAGTTGACTCGCTTGACCCGTTGGTGACATTATAGGTGAAATTTCATTCAAACAAGCATAATAGTACATCATTCCTGGTTAACATACAAGCTGATCACATATGACACCTCATTACCCACATATACTACCTAGATCATCATACAACCAAATATCATACAAGTCATGCGAACCTCAAAAATATCATGCTCAACATAACTACAACACAACCAAAGCATCATACATAGAATCAAATCATGCACGGCATGCCATGTGAAGCTACTCACGACTTCACACCCTAAACCCTGCCAATCTTACTAAGTAGGGGCCTTAGATTTGCACGCGTATATGATGATCATCAACATGCCATTCAACAGAATTCATATCATCCAAAATGTTCAACCATGATCAACCACAAACCAACAATAGTCCTAACATACCCATATGACCCTTTACCATGAATTCCCACAACAGGCCAAATCAGATAACTAACCAACTAAACATTCATACAACCTAAATAATACATTCTACCACCTTAGAAATCATCCATGAACATACTACTTTTTTTTTCTTCTTCGCCACTAGTGGCAACGAAGTTCTTGGTAATTAGCAAGGGGGAAGGCATGATCCTAACGTCACAAACATAATCAAACCATCATATTCAAGATTTTGTGCAAATAAAGTTTCCCTTTTGGGAAAGTGCATCCCAAATCTATCTAACACCCAATACATTCATGAATCCATTAACAATATACCAATTCAAGCTCATGATAACATCTAGACATGATCAACAACATCCAATTATCACAATTCATCAACCTTCACAGCCAAAAGTTACTATATTTAGTAAGACATGAACTACAACTTTCATTCTTGGATTTCTAGCATTCAAATCAACAATCTAACATCCAATTATCGTCACAAACACATCAACAACATCAAATCATCATCAAATCACCATATCCATGCAAATAAAGTTACTATTATTACTAACCTATGAACAACGTATCAAAATCGAAGCTTTCTTGCATAATCAACGTAAACTAGCATCAATCTAACCTAACTAACACCACAACATCAACAAACAACATGTAATTGACATTTTGAACATCAAGATCGACTATGGTTTCGGCCAAGACTAAAAATCCATAGAAACCACAAAGAAACTAACCTTTAAACGCGTAATGGACAAGATTTGATGTTTCTACCGTGTTGTATGCTTGTAATCGATCAAATCCGATGGTTTCTTGCTTGTTCTTGGTCGATTTCGAAGTGTGTGTGTGTGTGTGGAAGCTTGATCGCGGCCGAAGGGTGGGATTAGGGTTGGCTTTTTGTGTTTTGTTTTATTTAATAATCCATAATACCCTTTTAACCTTATAATTTGTATTTTATAAAGATTAGGCTTATAAATAGTCTTTAAATAGTTTTTAACTACTAAACACAGTTATTATTAGTCACAAATAATAATCATGCATAATTTCCATTTGCCACAAAACACACGAAATAATTATAACACGTTTCCACTTTACGCGATAAAATTCCAAATTAATATTTAAATCACGTAAACATATAAACACAACTTAATAATCGTCTCATTAGCTAAATTATTATCAGATAATCATTATTAATTATTATTAAGTCACCAACGTTCAACGACAACTAGTGTGTGCTCACGACACGTGTATGCAAGACTTAACAGAACTAACGGAGTTTGGTAACGGAAAATTACCGGATGTCACATTATCCCCATGTTGAAAGAATTTTCGTCCCGAAAATTGCGTTACATGGTGAGTGTTCCATCACTGGTCTACCGCATTGGCACAAGGAAATCAAAATCGAGTGAGTTTGGATGAGTTGTCACATCATCCCCATGTTGAAAGAAATTTCGTCCCGAAATTTAAATCAATACCTTCATCGGCTGGCATTGTCTTTTCGAATAGCTGAGGATACTTAAGCTTCATTTGGTCCTCACGTTCCCACGTGAATTCTGGTCCATGTCTCGAGTTCCATCAAGCTTTGACAATGGGTATCTTGCTTTGCTTAAGTGTCTTCACCTCACGATCCATCACTTCGACCGGTTCCTCAATGAAGCGTAATTGTTCGTCTACTTGAACTTCTTCCAGCGGTACGACCATAGTTTCATCCGTTAGGCACTTCTTCAGATTTGAAACATGGAATACATCATGGATTCCACTTAGCGAGTCAGGTAGGACTAATCGATAAGCCACTGGACCTATTCTTTCCAAGATCTCAAATGGTCCAACGTATCTCGGATTTAGCTTTCCTCGCTTACCAAACCGAATCACGCCTTTCCATGGTGTGACTTTCAATAAGACCTTATCACCAACCTGAAATTCTAGAGGTTTTCGTCGCTTGTCAGCATAACTTTTCTGTCTGTCGCGCGCTGCAGCCATACGGTTCCTTATTTGTATAATCTTTTCATTAGTCTCGTGTACTAACTCAGGACCCGTTAGCTGGCTATCACCAATTTCAGCCCAACAAACTGGTGATCTACATTTTCTCCCATACAAAGCTTCAAAAGGTGCTGCCTTTATGCTAGTGTGATAACTGTTGTTGTAAGAAAATTCCACCAATGGTAGGTGAACTTCCCAGTTATTCCCGAAGTCAATCACATAAGCCCGTAGCATGTCCTCCAAAGTTTGTATAGTACGCTTGCTTTGACCATCAATCTGTGGATGATAAGCAGTACTCATATCCAATCGCGTACCAAAAGCTTTCTGCAACGACTGCCAGAAGTGTGATGTGAAACGAGAATCGCGGTCAGAAATAATTGAGATCGGTACTCCATGCCTCGAAACGATCTCCTTCACATAGAGTCGGGTTAATTTCTCCATCTTGTCTATTTCCTTTATCGCTAGGAAATGAGCAGACTTTGTTAATCTATCCACGATAACCCATATTATGTCGCAACCGGTAGAAGTTCGAGGTAACTTAGTAATAAAATCCATTTCTATCTGATCCCACTTCCACATAGGGATCTCGGGTTGTTGTAGTAGACCAGATGGTTTTTGATACTCCACTTTAACCTTCGAGCAGGTCAAACACTTGCTCATATAAGTAGCTACATCCGCCTTCATGTTAGGCCACCAATAGTGCGCCTTCAAATCATGATACATCTTGTCAGATCCAGGATGTATAGAGTACTTAGACTTGTGTGCCTCACTCATGACCAAGTCTCTCAGATTTCCGTGTAGAGGTACCCAAAGTCTATCGATAAAGTAACGAATTCCATCCGCTTTTACTTCCAACTATTTTTCCATTCCCCTTAACGATTCAGACCCAATGTTTTCTGCTGTCAAAGCTTCTGTCTGAGCCTCTCAGATTTGTTCAGGTAACTGTGTGCTGACAGTAAGTTGCAAAGCTCGCACACGTCGAGGCTTAGTAGTTTCTTTCCTACTCAGCGCGTCAGCGACTACATTTGCTTTCCATGTGTGGTACTTAATAGCATAGTCGTAGTCATTCAGTAATTCTACCCAGCGCCTTTGCCTCATGTTCAATTCTTTTTGCTCAAAGATGTGCTGAAGACTCTTGTGATCTGTGTAAATAGTGCATTTGGTACCGTACAAGTAATATCTCCAGATCTTTAAGGCAAAAACTACGGCACCCAGTTCCAAGTCATGGGTGGTATAGTTCTTCTCATGAATCTTCAACTGTCTAGAGGCGTAAGCTATCACCTTATCCCGCTGCATCAAGACGCATCCAAGTCCTTGAATAGACGTATCGCAGTAGACTACGAAGTCATCACTACCATCCGGTAACGCTAATATTGGTGCGCTACTTAGTTTCTGTTTCAGCAACTGGAAAGCAGCTTCCTGACTCTCGCCCCATTTGTACGTTGTTCCCTTGTGAGTCAAGGCTGTGAGAGGTTGTGCAATCTTAGAGAATCCTTCAATGAATCGTCGATAATATCCCGCTAATCCAAGGAATTGTCGTATCTCACTCGTTGTCTTCGGAATAGACCAATTCTTTATCGCTTCAATCTTTGCAGGATCAACATGTATTCCCTTCTCGTTGACAATATGACCCAAGAATTTTACCTCACGTATCCAGAAATCACACTTAGAAAACTTTGCGTACAGTTGTTCTTTTCTAAGTAATTCCAAGATTAAACGTAAGTGCTCTCCATGTTCTTCCTCAGTCCTTGAGTATATCAATATGTCATCAATAAAGACGATAACAAACTGATCAAGATAGGGTTTGCACACTCGATTCATAAGGTCCATGAATACTGGTGGTGCATTCGTCAACCCAAATGGCATGACCAAGAATTCATAGTGACCATATCGTGTACGAAAAGCAGTCTTCGAGATGTCCTCTTCTCGAACTCTCAGCTGATGATACCCAGACCTCAGATCAATCTTAGAGTAATAGCTTGATCCTTGCAATTGATCAAACAAATCATCTATACGAGGTAAAGGATATCTATTCTTGATCGTGACTTTGTTCAGTTCCCTATAGTCAATGCACATTCGAAATGTACCATCCTTCTTCTTCACAAATAGAACTGGCACTCCCCAGGGAGACGAACTCGGTCGGATAAACCCTTTATCCAACAACTCTTGTAGTTGGGTGGATAATTCCTGCAGTTCATTCGGAGCTAACTGGTACGGTGCTCTCGCAATTGGAGCGGCTCCTGGAGTTAACTCAATTTGGAATTCAACTTGACGATGAGGCGGTAATCTAGGCAGGTCTTACGGAAACACCTCGGGAAACTCACGAACTACGGGGATATCCTCTATCTTCTTTTCCTCAGTCTGTTTATCTGTGACAAGAGCCAATATGGCCAGTCGACCCTTTCGTAACAACTTCTGTGCCTTCATGAACGAAATGATGCCTATCACCGCACCACTCCTATCACCTCTGACCGTAAGGACTTCTTCACCAATGGGAATCCGTATGATCTTCTCGTGACATATGACTTCCGCTTGTTTATCGGAAAGCCAATCCATGCCTACTACCACATCAAAGCTTCCTAACGTAACAGGCATGAGATCCATGGTGAATGTATGACCAGCAAGCTCTATCTTGCAGTCTCTAAAAATATGCGTTACGTGAATCTGTGTGTCGTTAGCTAACTCCACGGTGTATTTAGATTCTAAGGCTGAGGGCATATCACTTAAAAGACTATAGAACCTAGTGGACACGAAACTTTTATCGGCTCCGGTATTGAATAATACGGTAGCAAAACGACCATTAACCGAAAATTTACCAGTTACTGTTGTAGGATCGTTTAGAGCCTCACCTGAGCCAATGACGAAGGCTCTTCCTTTGGCTCCATCGTTGTTTCCACCATTGTTGTTGCCATTACTATTGTTGTTGTTATTGTTGTTGCCATTGTTATTGTTGCTGTTGTTCCCATTCTTGTTGTTGCCATTACCATTCCTCTTAAGCTGGGGGCAGTTGCGTTTGTAATGGCCTTCTTTTCCACACTCAAAACAACCTTTCGGAGTTTCTTGTGATTGTTGAGGCTTTTTCATCAGTTCACCCCGGCAGTCCTTCGCTGCATGCCCAACTTTACCACAGCGTTGGCATCGAAAGTTGTCACACCTGCCGGTGTGATGGTAGTTGCATCGATTGCACTTGGGACTTTTCCCCACATAGCCTCCTTGTCCCTGCGATGCCGAGGATGACTGATTGAAATTTCGGTTGTTATCAAACCTCCTTTGTTGCTGGGGAGGTTGCTGCTGTTGTTGTACCTGTTGTTGCTGTTATTGTGGCTGGTTGCTGGAGGATGAACCTTTGTTACTAATGTTCTCCCACTTTCGTTTGTTGTCGGACACACTAGCAACCGCGCCCCGTTTGGGTAACCGTCCTTGCTCAACTGCCTGGTCAGTCAGCCTGTGGGCTGTCCGGATAGCCTGCTGTATGGTAGTGGGGTTGGAAGCAGTTACCATACTCTAAATTTCGGGCACCAGTCCACGTATGTAGTGCTCGACTCTCTTGTGCATTTCATTGACCATTCCAGGGCATAGTGTGGCCAACTCATGAGTACAGGTCGTGTAGACTTCAATTTCTAAGCCTTGCATTTTTAGTTGCCAGAACTCAATCTCCAGTTTCTGCACTTCATTTCGGGGGCAGTATTCTTCGGTCATAATCCCCTTAAACCCATCCCAAGGTAGTTCATTGGCCATGGCTTGACCCAGCATTTGCACCTGGGCATTCCACCAGGAAAGTGCTGCGCCTTCCAATGTCCCGGTGGCATACTTCACCTTATCAGCAGGAGGGCAGTTGCATTTTGTGAAGACAAACTCTGTCTTCTCAAACCACCTTACAAGCCCTACAGCCCCTTCCGTCCCGCTGTAGGTATGGGGTTTACAGTCCATGAAGGACTTGTAGGTACATGGTGGTGGTCCTGTTTTGACAACCCAAACATTAGTCAGATATCCTAGACAAATAACTAGGATAATTAGTTCAACCTCTTTTTATCATTTACCTGCTGGTTGTCCCGGTTGGGCAGCAGCTACTGCCGCCTGAACATGCTCGTTAATTAATGCCGCCAATTCCGCAGGCGTCATGTTTATGGCTCCGGTACCACGGCCTCCGGCCCCACGTCCACAACCACGCCCACGTCCTCTTCCACGTGCGTCCATATTTCACTTTACAATTCATAATTACAATAATGAGTAACATCCAACACATTAATCTCATCAAGGTACAGTAAACAATAAGAAATAATGCATTCACCACAACCACAACATTTATAACAGAAATAATACCCAAAGATAAATAAATTGCAATTGAGTCATAAAATATTCCATCAATATCAAAATTTAAGTTTGTCAGTTGGGTGGGAAACAACCCTTCCCACATAGGTTTCAAAGAAAAGAAACACTACATAGTCTAAGTCATTTATAAGTAGAATCAGTCCAGTACGTCAGATCCGTCACTGTCCTTGTCTATCTCTGCTGGTTCTCCTTCGAGGGCTTCCTCGGGTTCCTATTCCAGGTCTTCCTCGTTAGGGTCCACCAAAGGTGCAGGGGTTTCAACAACCTGAAGTGCTGCTAGCTGTGCCTCTAGATCAGCAAACCTATCATCGATCACTATATTATGGTGATCCTGTGCGTCCATGCGCCCACTAAGTGCTACAACATTTCCTGCCAGAGTATGATGTCCACCAATGGCCATCGAGAGTTGCTCCTAAAGCGTCTCTACCTGGAAACGCAACTGACGCATCTCAGATCGTAATGCAAAGTTCTCATCAGTGAGTCCTCTAATCCGTTGTCGCTTCGTGTCTAGAGTGGCTACCAAAGCTGCAAACGCCTGCTCGAGAGGGATGCTCAAGGTAGGAAGAGTAGGCAATGCATAGGCGGTCGATAACCTAGTCCTAGGTCGTGTCCGAGCTACTGGTGGTACACGCTCTCTATAAGCCATACGGTTTATGTAGGTGGGTAGAAATCCCAGTTCCGCGGAGGATCGAGCTCAAGAGGTATGAAAGGCTGATCCCAGTCTATCTCGCCATGAGGATAAGGATGTCGGGGCCAGGTAAATCCCCTATCAGGTATGGGAGACATAGGAGGTGACTCAGATCGTGCAGGTCTCTTGCCCAAATTTCTGGACGACGATGCCATGCTGCGAAGTATGTGTTGCGTATGCCAATGAGTATACAGTAAGGAGAGTAAGCGATAAGTAACTAACAACTGTGCGGTTATAGTCTAGTGTGTGTATGCAACCTAGTTCCCTATAACCAATGGCTCTGATACCAATCAGTCACACCCTCAAAATCCACGTGCGGTGTTTCACCGCGAGGCGTGTGAACAAACCAGGATCACATTAAATAGTTACTCAGAACGACACTATATGCGACATTTAGAATAAAACCAACCAAAGTTCAAACTTTAAAACCATGCGGAAGCGTTTTGTAAATAAGACAAGCCCAAAATATAAAAATGCATATTTGGCAAAACATGCGCCAACCCAAAATATTTAAACATACATAAATAAAAACCAACAAATATGTCTTTAAAATGGAGTCTTAGAATGCATGCTGGACCCGTGTGGTGCTCCTAATGGCAAGCAGAGTTAACAACCTGAGAATAGCATACTAAAATGTCAACACAATGGTTGGTGAGTTCAAGAGTTTGCGTTTATCATAAACAATAACATTTGCATAACATAAGAAGTGCATTGAAATAGATAGCTAGTCTATATTCACAAGTAATAAACATAGTGATTTCGCGATCGAAGCTGACTGTGTTGCATTTGTTGCCTCCCGTCACGACTTACCAGGTCGTGACGATATTTGTGTCTAGGACAATATTGCACCCGCTTGACCTCGAGTCGCACAGGTGGGGCTCGTCAAACCCAGTAGTACTACCCAAGATTTTCCGCTAGTTACCATTATTAACGATCCGAAAGTGTGAGGACTTTCAAGGTATTAAGCACTATGTTAAAACATACACAACTTAAAATAATAAAATAGTGTTTGAGTACAAGTATGCTACCTCCCCCAAGAAGAAGGTTTATAAAAATAGAGGGGCATGAACTCACCTGGTGTGTAAAGATAATGACTAAAGAGAACCGGTGATAAGTGTAAAGACAACCCTTCAAAGGTTACCTAGAACACAAGAGTACATAAGTACGTGTTCACAGAATCATAATGAAACCCTAAGTGCTTTACAAACCAAAGAACTCAAAGTTTTAGAAGACAAGACACATTTGACCTAGTTGACTCGCTTGACCCGTTGGTGACATTATAGGTGAAATTTCATTCAAACAAGCATAACAGTACATCACACCTGGTTAACATACAAGCTGATCACATATGACAACTCATTACCCACATGTACTACCTAGATCATCATACAGCCAGATATCATACAAGTCATGCGAACCTTAAAAATATCATGCTCAACATAACTACAACACAACCAAAGCATCATACATAGAATCAAATCATGCACGGCATGCCATGTGAAGCCACTCACGACTTCACACCCTAAACCCTGCCAATCCTACTAAGTAGGGGCCTCAGATTCGCACGCGTGTATGATGATCATCAACATGCCATTCAACAGAATTCATATCATCCAAAATGTTCAACCATGATCAACCACAAACCAACAATAGTCCTAACATACCCATATGACCCATTACCATGAATTCCCACAACAGGCCAAATCAGATAACTAACCAACTAAACATTAATACAACCAAATAATACATTCTACCACCTTAGAAATCATCCATGAACATACTAGCATGATCCTAACGTCACAAACATACTCAAACCATCATATTCAAGATTTTGTGCAAATAAAGTTTCCCTTTTGGGAAAGTGCATCCCAAATCTATCTAACACCCAATACATTCATGAATCCATTAACAATATACCAATTCAAGCTCATGATAACATCTAGACATGATCAACAACATCCAATTATCATAATTCATCAACTTTCATAGCCAAAAGTTACTATATTTAGTAAGACATGAACTACAACATTCATTCTTGGATTTCTAGCATTCAAATCAACAATCTAACATCCAATTATCGTCACAAACACATCAACAACATCAAATCATCATCAAATCACCATATCCATGCAAATAAAGTTACTATTATTAGTAACCTATGAACAACGTATCAAAATCGAAGCTTTCTTGCATAATCAACATAAACTAGCATCAATCTAACCTAACTAACATCAAAACATCAACAAACAACATGTAATCGACATTTTGAACATCAAGATCGACTAGGGTTTCGGCCAAGACTAAAAATCCATAAAAACCACAAAGAAACTAACCTTTAAACGTGTAATGGACAAGATTTGATGTTTCTACCGTGTTGTATGCTTGTAATCGATCAAATCCGATGGTTTCTTGCTTGTTCTTGGTCGATTTCAAAGTGTGTGTGTGTGTGGAAGCTTGATCGCGGCCGAAGGGTGGGATTAGGGTTGGGTTTTTGTGTTTTGTTTTATTTAATAATCCATAATTACCCTTTTAACCCTTATAATTTGTATTTTATAAAGATTAGGCTTATAAATAGTTTTTAAATAGTTTTTAACTACTAAACACAGTTATTATTAGTCACAAATAATAATCATGCATAATTTCTATTTGCCACAAAACACACGAAATAATTATAACACGTTTCCACTTTACGCGATAAAATTCCCAATTAATATTTAAATCACGTAAACATATAAGCTCAACTTAATAATCATATCATTAGCTAAATTATTATTAGATAATCATCATTAATTATTATTAAGTCACCAATGTTCAACGACAACTAGTGTGTGCTCACGACACGTGTATGCAAGACTTAACAGAACTAACGGAGTTTAGTAACGGAAAATTTCCGGATGTCACACTCAAGAACAAGGACTTTGGAATTAAGGAAGCTAGAAGTAATCTTCTAATCATCTTCAGCCTTTTCTTTCATACATTTACAAGGTTTTTGATTCTTACCAACCATGTTAAAACAAGAGATTACACATGCGTTACACATACGTATAACACATACGTATGTAACTAGTTTGATAAATATAAACATCAAAACTATTCCCAAACATCTATAATATTTATTTTCATCAAAAACAGTAACAAAGAGTTCTTAAACTAAAAATTTAAAAAGAATCATGATAATCAAAGATTTTTGAAAATAAGAAATAAAGATTGATTCTTGAAAAATTAAGTAAAATGAGTATATAATTAAATGACTGTAATTGTGGGAATAAAAATAAGAAATTTATCAGAAACTATTAAAATAATAACCTGGAAATTTTGGGAAATTATTATTTGTTATATTAATTTATATGATTTATTTAAGAAAAAAATAGAAGAAAATTCTTAGTAAAAGATTTAAAGGTGATAAAAATCTGGGAAAATTTATATTGATCTCTACATTAAGTTAGATTTTCAGAATAAATTTCATGATTTAATTCTTTAAAATAATTAAGTTATGTGTTTTTGAAAATATAATCTGAAGAAAATCTAAATAAGTATTTAAACAATGTGAAAAATCATGAATAATTTATGAGACACTTTAAATATTGTATATAATCTTCTGTAAAAATTTTAATATTTTTAGAGGTCTGTAACTAATTCTTCTATTTTATGGAAATATTTTAAAAATTCTAGAAAAATGATTTTTAAAGATTATTTGCTGAAATTATTTGTATGATAACTTGAAATTTAGATCTTACCTTTGATGAATTTTATGAATTTTGAGTGATTTTTATAATTATGTCTTATTTGTTATAATTTGAAGTGCTGAAAATTTTAAAAAAATAAAATTATTTATTTCTAACCTATAAATTAATTTTTATAGGATATTGCTGAAATTAAGGTGAGTTTCATAGTCCTATTTTCACATCTATAATTTTGGAGAAAAAAAGCATACTGTTTTTGGTTTGATGCAAATTTTAAATAAGATATTTTTGAGATATACTGTCATTATGCCGTAAATTGCAACCATTAATTCTGATGAGGAACCGTCTGATAATATAGGTAGCGCTACTTAGAAAATATTTCCTGCACCAACAGGATGAGTGTTATGATGCTATATTATCTGATTTTGTGATTTGTATTATGACAGTTATAAATCACCTGGCATATAAGTAGGTTTGGTTGTAGTCTTATTTATGTTGCATCAAAATATTTTGTTTAGTCATTAAACTTATGTTCTCACCAACATTACGTTGACTGTCTTGAGTATGCTTTTTCAGGTAAATAAAAATGACTTATAGCATTGTGCTTTCGTTTGATGTGTATACTGGTTGGTATGAAGTTATCGGAAAGATGTGTGTGAAGGTAACCGTGAATCTGAATGATCTCAGCATATCAGTGGACACGCATATCCACTATTACTAAAAATTAAAAGCGGTTACTGTTATTATGTAATAGGGTCACAATAGATTTTGTAAAAGTCAATATGTTGACAAATTTTGTATCTGTATACTCTGTATGTAACCCGATAATATCTATGAATGAATGACTTAATGTTATGTTTAAATACTTGTTATGATTATATGTATCTGTAATCAATGCGTTATGATCCGATAAGTCACATCAAGCATTTCACGCTTCCGCCGGGATGTGATAGCTTGGTATCAGAGCCATTGGTTATAGAGAATTAGGTATTATTAGTAAATTCCTAAACTATAACCATAAGCTCATATAATGACAAGTCATCAATGTGATATTGTTTTCTCTCTATGATCTTATGTGATTATATTGAGATATGTATGATCTATATGTGAAATTTTATGAATTTTATACTATTTACATAAGTTGAATTTGTAGGAATTTTTGCATTATGAGTTCTGATAATTCCGATAGCTATCCTAGTGAAACTGATCTTTCGGATCATAGCAATCATAGAGAAATAACACCTGAGATAGAGCCTCAGAACAAAGTAGAAACACCTCAACTTGAGACCCTGACCAACACATCGCCAAAGTTTTACGTCCGACGTGCACCAGTAACCATGGGAGGTTATACAATCATGACACCAAGAAAAAGGATAGGACATGGTAAAAAGTTTTCAACTAAGGAAATCAAGGAGCAAGGAAACAGAGATCCAGAAAACCTTTCACCGACATTTGATATAACACCTGTAATCCATACTGATAATTCCAAAACTGAAGAAAGAGGAGTTAAGAGACAAAGGTTGGAGGAATGTCAAATGAAGACTACTAAGCAGATTCTTAAGAAGGTTAAGAGGATACAACAAGAAATTCAAATCCTTCAAGAAGATGTCAAGGAAGTGAAGAAAGAAAGCAAAAGTATATTCACTAGGATATGGAACTGGATTTGGAGAAATTAGAAGAATAGAAAACCTTTATATGTTATGTATGACTGTTTTAATATAAAATAGTGATATGATGGAATATTTTGCTTATGACTATTTAATATTGTGATATAGTTATGTAATATTAAAATAATTGGTATGTAGTGAAAAATGCCGCCAAGAAAAGATACTCAACCAGTACGAAGAACTTCACGTGTTGGGCGACCAAGGACTAGGTTTGTAGAAGAAGCCCCACCAGTAAATACTGCCACAACTAAGGACGAGAGGATTTCTCGAATAGTAACTCGACAGCTGGAAGCCGCGATGCCTACATTGGTGACTCAGCTGCAGCAAGCTTTTAATGTTGAAAGAGTGCCGCCTGGAGATAATGGACCAGCACACACTAACGAAGTGGAGAACCATGAAGGGGAAGCTATAAATGAAGCTAGAAAAGGATGCTCTTATAAGGCTTTTATGTCTTGTAAACCCCGAGACTTTGACGGAAAAGGTGGAGCGGTGCAAGCCTTACGCTGGCTAGTGGAAATGGAGTCAGTTTAAGACATCAGTGATTGTGCTGATAACTGCAAAACCAGGTTTGCTTCGCATTCTCTTAAAGGAGAAGCACAGTCTTGGTGGAAAATGGAAATACAAACAAAGGGAAGGAATGTTATGAATGAATTAAGTTGGGAAGAATTTAGGAAACTAATGATTGAGAAATATTGTCCCTATAATGAGTTAGAAAGGATAGAAGTAGAATTTTTAGCACTAGAAATGAAGGATGCTACTATTCAAGAAAATACTAATAAATACAATGAATTTTCTAGATTGGTGCCACATTTAGTGACCCCAGAAGCAAAAAGAATAGGGAGATACATTTGGGGTTTAGTACCACAGATAAGAGGAATGGTGAAATCTGCAATGCCAAAAACCTTTCAAGATGCAGTGACTCTACCAGGAAGTTTGACAAATGAGATTATTAGGAACGGATCGTTAACTACAACCAAGTTAGGAGAGAAAAGGAAATGGAGAAATAACACAGGAAGGAATTTTGGTGGAAACTGGAACAAAAAGACAAACAGAAACCCAGAAAGAAATTATGTGGGTATCGTGCAGGAAGAAAGACCACGAACAGAAAGTCAACCTTGGTGCAATACCTGCAAAAGGCATCATGTAGGAAGATGTATGCTGGTAATTTGTTATAATTGCAAAAAGAAGGGACATACATCAAGGGAATGTAAAGGACCCACAAATCCTAAGCCAGTGTGTTACAAGTGTGGAAAAGATGATCACCTTCGCAATGGATGCCTAGAATTAAAAGGGAAGACTCCAAGGAATCCTAATAAGGTGCATGGTCAAGCATTTGTACTTCAAGCTGAAGAAGCAAGACAAGAACCAGAAGTGGTGACGGGTACGTTCCTTATTAATGATCAATACACAACTGTATTATTTGATACGGGAGCAACCCAAAGTTTTGTTTCAAAGCATTTCAAACCCCTACTTGGATTAACATCAGAGAAACTGAAAAATAAGTATATGATAGAGTTAGCTGATGGAAACATGATAGAAGCTAATGAAATTATTCCTAACTGTATTCTAAACTTAGAAAATCATTGCTTTGACATAGACCTGATCCCTGTTGAATTAGGAGGTTTTGATATTGTAGTAGGTATGGATTGGTTAAGTAAGAATCAGGCAGAAATCATTTGTGGAAAACGAATTATTAGAATCCCTTTAATTAAAGATAACCAAACTCTTGTCATACATGGTGAGAAACCTAGAGGTCCTATCAGAATGATTTCTTGTACGAAGGCTCAGAAATATTTGAGAAAGAAATGTTTAGCATTTCTGGCCCACATAGTTGATACCAAATCAGTCAAGCAAAAATTGGAAGATGTTCCTATTGTTAGAGAATATCCAAGGGTATTTCCTGATGAGCTACCAGGATTGCCGCCCCCTCGTCAAGTAGAATTCAAAATAGAATTAGTACCAGGAACAACACCAATTGCCAAATCTCCGTATCGGTTAGCGCCATCAGAAATGAAGGAATTGATGAATCAATTACAAGAGCTGTTGGATAAAGGATTTATACGTCCTAGTGTTTCACCATGGGGAGCTCTAGTTCTGTTCGTGAAGAAGAAAGACGGAACCTTTAGGATGTGCATTGACTATAGAGAACTTAATAAAGTGACTATTAAGAATAGGTACCATCTTCCTCGAATAGATGACCTATTTGATCAACTACAAGGATCAAGCTATTTCTCAAAACTTGACCTGAGATCAGGATATCATCAGTTAAGGGTAAGAAGAGGATATACCTAAAACTGCATTTAGAACCCGATATGGTCATTATGAGTTCCTTGTGATGCCATTTGGGTTAACTAATGCTCCAGCCGTATTCATGGATCTAATGAACAGAATATGCAAACCTTACTTGGATAAATTTGTCATAGCCTTTATAGATGACATTTTAATCTATTCTAAAAGTAAGAAAGAACAAGAAAAGCATCTAAGGCTAACTTTGGAGTTACTTCAAAAAGAAGAACTGTGCGCTAAATTCTCAAAGTGTGAATTCTGGAAGCGAGAAGTACAATTCTTAGGACATGTGGTTAACCAAGATGGAATTCAGGTCAATCTAGCAAAGATTGATGCAATCAAGAAATGGGAAGCTCCGAAAACACCAACTGAGATACGTTAATTTCTAGGTTTGGCAGGTTATTATAGGAGATTTATAGAAAATTTCTCCCGAGTAGCCCAACCTTTGACAGAATTGACTCAGAAAGATAAACCATATGTTTGGGGAGAAAAATAGAACACTACATTTGAGACTTTGAAACATAAATTATGTAGTGCTCCTATTTTAGCTTTACTAGAAGGCACAGATGATTTTGTAGTATACTGTGACGCATCACATCAAGGATACGGATGTGTTTTGATGCAACGTAATAAAGTAATTGCATACGCATCTCGACAACTCAGAGGAAGTGAAAGAAATTATACTACTCATGATTTAGAACTAGGAGCTGTAGTATTTGCACTTAAGATTTGGAGACATTATCTGTATGGAACCAAATGCATAATTTATACGGATCATAAAAGTTTGCAACATATATTTGATCAAAAGATGTTGAATATGAGACAAAGAAGATGGGTAGAATTACTAAATGATTGTGATTGTGAAATCAAGTATCACCCAGGTAAAGAAAATGTAGTAGCAGATGCTTTAAGTAGGAAAGAAAGAATCAAACCATTACGAGTTCGTGCAATGAGAATGGAGTTACATTCAGAACTAATAAGTCAAATCCAAGATGCTCAACAGAAAGATGAATTGAGAAGTGTAGTGAAACAAAATGAACAAATAGAAGTTATATCAGATGGAATCTTGAGATTTAAAGGAAGAATTTGGATTCCTGACAATGACATACTTAGAGAAAAACATTCTGAGTGAGGCACACAGGTCAAGATATTGAGTACATCCAGGGAATAATAAGATATACAAGGACCTGAGAAACCAATATTGGTGGCCAGGGATGAAGAAATCAGTAGCAAAATTCGTAGAAAGATGTGATATTTGTTCAAAAGTTAAAGCTGAATATCAGAAACCCTCTGGACAATTGCAACAACCAGAAATCCCTGAGTGGAAATGGGACCAAATTACTATGGATTTTGTGACCAAACTACCCAGAACCTCAAGTGGGTACGACACGATTTGGTTTATAGTCGATATATTGAATAAATCAGCTCATTTCTTACCGATAAGGGAAGATTTTAAAATGGAGAAATTGGCTAAGATTTATATGAAGGAGATCATGTCTAGACATGGAATACCAATTTCAAATATATCGGACAGAGATAGCCGATTTACTTCAAGATTTTGGCAGACTTTGCACAAAGCATTAGGAACTAAAATAAACATGAGCACGACATATCATCCACAAACAGACGGACAGAGTGAGAAAACCATTCAAACATTAGAAGATATGTTGCGAGCTTGTGCATTAGATTTTGGTGGTAGTTGGGATACACATTTACCTTTGATAGAATTTTCATATAACAATAGCTATCATGCTAGTATAGGGGCAGCTCCATTCGGCGCAGCTCCATTCGAAGCTTTATATGGAAGGAAGTGTAGATCACCTTTATGTTGGAATGAAGTAGGAGATAGATAGTTGACAGGACCAGAACTTATACAAGAAACCTCTGATAAGATCAATTAAAGATATATTGAAGGCAGCATGTGATAGACAGAGAAGTTATGCTAATAATAGAAGAAAGTCGTTAGAATTTTAGATCAGGGATAAAGTGTATTTGAAGGTATCACCCTCAAAGGGAATTATCCGGTTTGGGAAAAGAAATAAGTTAAATCCTAGGTATGTTGGACCTTTTGAGATAATTGATAGGATTGCTCCTATTGCATATAAGTTAGACTTACCCCAGGTTTTAAGTGGAATACATAACACCTTCCATGTATCTAACCTGAAGAAATGTCTAAATGATGAGACATTAAAAGTACCAATAAGGGAATTAAATGAGAAAATTCATTTTGTGGAGGAACCAGTAGAAGTCATGGATAGAGAAGTAAAGCAATTAAGAAGAAGTAGGATTCCAATAGTGAAGGTCAAATAGAATTCAAAACGATGACCTGAAATTACATGGGAAAGGGAGGATGAAATTAAAAGAAAATACCCATACTTATTTGAGGTTAAACTGAATGAAAAGGATAGTTATAAAGACAAACATCCCATGTCATCAGAATCTGACAACAGATGAATTTTGGGACGAAATTCTTTTTACGGGGAGAGAATGTGACGACCCTGAAAATTAAGGTTAGGAGGTTTGATATTAAGATTTTATTTTGATTAAATCTTATATATAATTATGCATATTTCTAAGGTACCTTATGAGACTTAATTTTTGTGATTTAATTTTGTAACTATATATGTTTTAACATGTATAATATATGTGAATATTACATAATGTTATCTATATGCATCTATTTTATGATCTGGTAAGGTGTTTAGATACTAAGCTATGTGTAGATACTAAGCTATGTGATTTTATATATGTATCATACACTTAATTATTATATGATGATATAAGATTTCAACAAGGTTAAACAATAACTTCACTTTAACATCTCAAAACTAAAGACAATCTCTTCAATCATCTTACCTTAATCAACAACACTAGACACAATTTAAACATCAAACACTACACTAATCGACCATCTAAGCTGGACACTTGATACATTTAACCTTTGGACACATAACTAAATTACATCTCATTAAACTATCTTAAAGATACCTATGGCCACTAACATCACCACCACCTTAGCCACCAAATTTCATAAACATCTAGTAATCATTCTTGGTCATGCATCATCACCATCTTAAATGACACTAAGCTTGTTTCATATGTTGACACCTCATTCAAATGGTTATTATTACTATAGCATTGTCATCTAAACTCCTCGGTTATGCATGATTCACAAGCATCATTCTTAAAGTAATACTGAGCACATCTCATGGGTTGACACCGAGACTTTAAGAACACCACCTCACTAATAACAATCATTGCCCAAGTCTCGACTAAATCAAGCACCACCACCTCACCTTCACTCGGTTAACATGCATCATCATGAAGCCAACAGTTCAGAAGAAGTTACTTCGGAAGTTTCACACTTATCATAAAATTATTACAAGTGAGAAATCTTCCAAAGGCAAAGACTCATTTCTTCCGAAGCCAAAGATGAAGTCTTCTGAAGCTTCAAAAGACAAAGTCTTCCGAAACCAAAGATGAAGTCTTTTGAAGCTTCAAAAGACAAAGTCTTCCGAAGCCTTTTTGCTGTGAAGACAGATTTCTTCCGAAGACAGAGAAAAGATGTTTTCTTTGATTTACTTTTTGATAAAGCTGATGTACTTTCCGCTGCTGCTCTGAAGACTCACCGGCTAACATTAGTTGGTGAAACTTCCATACTTTATCAAATAGTAGAAAAAGTCTTTAACTATAACTTCCCACTTTTGTTCCTATAAACTTGTATGTATTAGATAAAGTCAGTGAGCTATGGCATGTCATAGTCACTCGTCAAAAGGCAATCTGCCTTTTGACTGTAGATTGATCTTGTTGTCTAGATTAGTCAAAATTCCAACTGTCTTTTTGCATATTGACGGATGTAGGTTGTAGTATAAATAGTCTCCGGTTCTTGTAATTTCACATACTTGCAAACACTTTTAATAGAACTAGAGAATCAATATACAACTTCCTTGAAAACTTAATCTTGTGTTCTTGTGACTTTGTTCTTGTTCTTATAGTTCTGTCTCTTGAATATTACTTGTGTAGCTTGTATCATCAGTGAAGTTACCAGTTCCTTATTTGAGTGGTTAAGTGATTTAAGATCTCTCCTCTTGTGAAACTAATTGCACTCTTAAGTACCCTTACCGGTCCTGCAATTGGTATCATGTTGGTCCTGATGATCGATTCAACAGTGCACTTGATGTATGACAATGATTTCCCACTGATTTAACACAATAAACTCAATAACACAATGAACTATTTTGAATCTAAACAATAATAATCAACCAAAAGGCTCAATGATAATGATAATAAGCTTCCAGCCACACACACACAATTGCAACAATGATATTTTGTATTAGGGTTTTGCAATCGGTCCCTTTCACAGATAGAAAAATTTACAATATATAAGCAACCTAATTTCACTGGCAGTTTCACTAACTAGCAAAACTGCCTGACAATCTACTAGATTTACCCGGCAGCAAACTAGAGTTACAATTGTGTGTGTGTGGCTGGAAGCTTATTATCATTATCATTGAGCCTTTTGGTTGATTATTATTGTTTAGATTCAAAATAGTTCATTGTGTTATTGAGTTTATTGTGTTAAATCAGTGGGAAATCATTGTCATACATCAAGTGCACTGTTGAATCGATCATCAGGACCAAAAATTTGGTATCAGAGCCATTGTGCTCTTGATTATTTGAGTTTTGTTTGGTTTTCAAGTTCTAAGTCACTGTTCCATTCAGTTTCGATCTGATCTGAGTGTTTTGGATATGGAAATTGATTAAGGATTGCTCGATTTTGGTGTGGGAAGCTATAGGAATCATCAGATCTCAAATCCATTGAGATTTGGATGAGTTTGAGCTAATTTCATGCTGAAAAAGGCTGTCCAGATACGTCGGGCGAATTTACAGCTCGTCCAGCGAAATTACAGCATCTTCCAGCGAAACTACATAGTTTCGCCAGGAGAAACTAGGGTTCCTTCAGAGAAACTAAGCTGTTCTTAGTTTTTGGATATGGTTTCCTCATTCCAGCGAAAGTACATGTGTTGAACGAAAGTTCATAGTGTTTGTGTGCCAATCCCAGCGAAATTGCTGCCAAATTGTTCTCTAAACGAAAGTTCAACTAGTTTCGGGCGAAATTACCCTGCGAAACTAGCATTTGTGTGCCATTTCTAGGCAAAACTGCTGCCGAAATTACGAGTGAAATTACCAGCGAACTTGCCAGCGAAATTAGTGAAAATTCTGTGAATTTGTCAGCGAATTTAGCGAAATTTCAGCGAAATTAGCCTCTGATCATTTCTAAAATGTCTTCTTCTAAAGTAGCTAATTTCCATAAATCTGATAATCTAATATCAGCATAAAGACGGTTTGATTCTTTTGCAACCATGAAAGATGAAAAGATTTCTGATTTTGTTGATCGATTTATGATGGTGGCAAGCAATCTTAAAAAGTATGATGACCAGCTGGGGAACCATGAACAAGTCACAAAACTTTTGGACTCTCTTCCTCCACAGTGGAGTCCACAAGTTAGGTTGTTAAAACAAGAAAGAAATTTTGCTGACTACAAACTCTTGGAAGTTATCAACAAGTTGAAGTTATTTGAATTGAATATGAAAAGAAGAGAGTACAATCAATGCATGTATGGAGGTGTATCTTCAAGTACTAAGATCAATATAGAGTCTGAAAAAGAAGTGAACCATGCATTGATGGCTGAGTTGGAAAACAAAGATGAGGATTCTATTGAGGATTTTGACCCTTTCAAAGAATTCAGGTGTGATACTCAAGGTGGGAGTGTTGGTGATGTTGGTGATTGTGAAAGCCAGTGTAAAGTTCAGGATGAAGGAAAGCAAGAGGAAGCTGAAGAAGCTAAGAAAAGAGCTGTTGAGGAGGATGAATACAAAAAGAACACTCATGTCTGTCAATGTGAAAAAGCCCTAGCTGCTGAAAAGCTAGTTATGGGACTTCCTTATGAGGTTGTTCAAGACATGTGTTCTCCTCCTTGCAAAATTCGTTTATTTGGAGTTTATAAAGCTAACAGATTATTATTAGAAAATGAAAAAGAATTAAAACAAATAAACAAAGAACTTAAAATCAATGAGTCCAAATATTTTATCAAACTAAAAGAAGCTTTAAAAGAAAATGATCTTTTAAAAAGAAATCTTTTAGAAAAGAATGTCGAGATTAATGTTTTGAGCGAATGTGTCACATTAGCAGAATTTGAGACTAGTAAGCTTAAAACTAAACTTGATAAATGGATGATATCAGGGATGAAACAGGAATAACTATTCTATAAGCAAAGGGGAGCTAGAATCAAAACGGGTGTGGGATGTGCTGAAACTTCATATGTTTATCCTCCTCCTAGCACTCATTGTTACTCTCCTATGCCTCAACCTCATCCATCTAATGATTTATTTGAAGCTGCAAATACTAACAATTTACATGCAGGTTTAAGCAGCGTTAATCATAAAAAGGTTCAAGATGAATATGATTTTACTGCAGGTTTGGGGCTCATCAAGCAAGGATCTGATCTGCAAAATGATAATTCCACCTCTGATGCTTCAAAACCTGTATCAGTTGTTTCCAGTAACTTCTTTAACAAATTCAAGACAGGTAACATCCCTTCATTTGTTCCTGTCAAGTTTGTCAAAGAAGGAACAACTGTGGAATCGTCAGGCAATCAGAACTCAACAAGTGGTATCAATCAAGATCCGTTGGAAGCAGACTTATGTATACAAGACTGGACAAGCTCAGATGATGAATCAAAAATCATTAAGTCACCTAAAGTTATCAAGTCTCAAATGCTTCCAAAAGTTGAATCAACACCTATACGGGTCTCATCTCTAAATGCTAAACAAATCAACAGTTCCTCTAAATCTCAGCAGAAGCTCTCACCATCTTCATCTGCTATCCATCAATCTCGCCATAAATCTGCCTCCAAGTCTACCAAATCACCAGTCATACAAAAGTGTACTCAAATGAATGTTCAGATCTCATCTCCTAGAACATCACACATCAAATTACAGCCCAGTTCGAAATCCACATTGACAAAGCCTCAGAAAGTTCAATTTCCTGATATCCAAAAGAAGAAGCTTCAAGGTTGTCAACAAGCTACAACAACCTCAAAGCAGGCTCCACCCTCGCCTACTATCCACTAGACTACAAAGAACCAAAAGCCTTTCAAGGTTTGCTTTAGATGTGGAAAAGAAGGTCATGTGCTAAAGAAGTGCCCTCAAGTTCAAAGGCAATCTTCGGGAGGTAAAGATAACACAGGTTGCTTCTCGGGTTCAAAAGGTAAAAAGCATATATCTTTGAATGGTTGGATAAAGAACAATCTATCCAAACCTTCTCATGTGAAGCCGGTTTCACATTATTCAAAGATAAAAAGGACCAATGTTTCAAAATTAAAATCTCTTCCTTCGGGTCTTAAAAGGAAAATGATTTCCAAATTCAATTCTTTCAAATCAAAAGTAATTGAACAGAAACAAATTTGGAAAGTAAAACAAAATGAAAAGGATAAAGAAATAAATGATTTTTCAAAAGAGTGTGTGCTTAAACTGGTTACATACAATGATGAAAAAGGAACTCCCAGAACCACGATGGCCTGGGTCCCCCTCTCTAATTAATCTGTTTATGAGTGCAGGAACAATTCAAGAGGCCTATCAGTAATCCGGTTTACTGACTGAGATTGTTCCTGATTCTAATTTGAGGTGGAACAAACAGGTTATGGTTATGGTATCTCATCCACATTTTGGATTCTTATCTACACTTCACAATCACTGTATTTTTTTGATACTTCATTTCTCATCTTTTTACTAGTATAATTTGGAGGACTTTCTTTGCTAGTATAACTGAAATGGGAACTAAGAACTTGATTTGGGATGACTGAGAAATGATAGTATGTTTTCTTGGTATGCTTATTTGTATGACTTGTACTTTGTGAGAAATGATAGTAACTGATGTAGATGTTTGTATCACTTAAAATTCTAAAATCTGAAAAAGACAGTTTTATTATATGATATGCATGGTAGGCTCAGCCTGAAAACGAAGTAAACAGTGATTTTGTAGCATAACTAAAGCTTTAGAACTCGGTGATAAGGATCATTTCCATGACATCTCGGCCTGCATAAAGTTACAAGTCCTATCAAAAATGGGTGGTTGAGAGTTTAAAATCTCTACTTTGACATTTTCAAAATCTCCCTATCCCCAAGTCCTGAATGTAGCTTCTCGTTAGCTCTTCTGATGTATATTTGTGCTTATCTCCTCTGCTATGCGGAAGCATTGACCTAGAGCGATGATCTTCTCTGTTATACGTGAGTATAGACCTGAAGCTCTCATCAGCACGCTTAAATGATCATCTCCTCTGTTATACGTAAGTATAGACCTAGAGCTCTCATCATCTGTTCCCTAAAACAAAAGCATAGTGATTCTTAACTAAGATCATTATTGAACCTCAAAAGAAATTCAAGCAGAGTTAATCATATTACTCAATAAGCCCTGATGATGGGATAACTTCTTTGCTGGATGTCTATGGGAACCAAATCATCCGAGCTTCTCTAATCGAACCTAAAACATGATAAAATCAGTCGTAGATCACTTGTTGAAAAGGATAAGGCATGGGTTTAAATTGGACAAATATACCAACAATCTTTCTTGAACTGTTTTTGGCTATCAAAATTTTAAAATCATGATCAGACTCTGCTTCAGTGTGATCTCACTGACTTGTCGATGTTTAAATACATCCTTGTGCTTAAGTATATCTTGAGGATGTGATCACATGATCAAATTAGTTCTTGGTGTAAGGTGATTAAAAATATATATAAAAAGAAGGGTTTTTCATTTCGAATTATTTCAAGTCTTCCACATTATGCTATTAAAAAGTTATTTTTTTTCACATGCATTTCACGGGAAATTGCACACACTGATAAACACAGGTTTATTTGTATTGTTGAAATGATCTAACGAGAAATGTGTAGAATGTGTTTGTGATTGTGTTGTAGATTTTTTGCTGCAAATAATGGCCGATCATCAGCTAAGCAAAGTACCTGACCAGAGAACATGTTCTTCAAGTTTCCAGAAGATACCTAGCTAGGATTCCTCCTCCTACATCTTCTGAAGTACTCAAGAATAGAGAGTTGGAAAAGTTGTTCCTGATCATTCACAAAGAATGCACATGAAGAGGGGGAGCATACAAAAAGGGGGAGCCTGTAAGATAAAAAAAACTTCAATACTAGATCATTAATCTAGGGGAAGATTGAAGATCATTATATGGTTGACTTATCGGTGCTGATCATGATACAAGACGTTGATAATGATAGACAAAGGGAGAGTATTGTTGGGTCTGACAAGGATAGTCTATATTATCAACACAGTTAAAGTCAACAAAGGTCAGGAAGCTCACTGAGAATGTATCAAAGGCTGACAAGTTAAGGCTGGACATGCAGGATCTTACAAGACAATTTGAAAGGGCAAGTGCAAGGGCAGAAGAGGAAAGCACAGCAGGAGCGGATTAAGAAACGTCTGATAAAGCTGAAGAGGAAGCGAGATATGGGCAAGACGACCATGAGTGAGGTCCAACCTAGGGGAGAATTGATGATCTAATATAGGTTGGACTCGCTATTGTTGATAGGTTTATTTTGATATGTAATAGGTTAAATGTTAGTTTTCTATTGTAATTTGTATTTTTTGATGTACTTTTATGTTCTAGCGAAACTACGGGCGAAACTACAGTTTCGCCCGGAGTCTGCTGTTACTGTTCACCCGGTGAAACTGTAGTTTCGCCCGTAGTTTTGCTGGAATATAAAAGTACATCAAAAAATACAAATTACAATAGAAAACTAACATTGAACCTATTACATATCAAAATAAACATATCAACAATAGTGAGTCCAACCTATACTAGATCATCATATCAGAGCATTCTAGGCTCTTGATTGTAAGATCTCACCATCTTAAATCCTCTTAGTTTCACACTTCACTTAACTTTTCAAATGGCAGCTATCTCAAAGGCTGATATGAAAACTGGAACTATGACAAAGTCCTCACTGATCACTGGTGCCAAAGAATGGAAGGCTTCATCAAGTCTCAAGATTCCAGGATGAGGGAGTTTGTTGTCAATGGACCTTATGTACCATGGACCACTTCAGCTGCTGTCTGTGGTAAGATACCAAAAGAAAGAGATGATTTTTCTGAAGAAGATTAGAAGAAAATTGATATTGATCAGAAAGCTATGACAGCCCTTCAAACTACTCTTCCTAACTCCATCTACAAAGGTTTCAAGAAGTGCAAGACGCCAAACAGCTATGGGATGCACTGAAGCTGATGTATGAGGGGTCCAATGAAGCCAAAGAAAACAAGAAGGACCTCTTGAAGCGGCAGTTTGAAAATTTCACCTTTAAGACATGTGAAACCATGACTCAACAATATTTTAGGTATGTTGAGATCGTGGATACTCTAGTTGATGTTTGAGTAACCATTGAGAATAGAGATATTGTTAGGAAGTTCATGTCCTCTCTTCCCAGACAATGGACACACTACTATATGGTCATTAAGAGGACTGAAAACCTCAAGAGTCTTACACTCACTGAGTTATATGGAATACTCAGTGGATACCAGATGGAGATGAACATGCAAAATTCATCTGGTAACTCCAACACTTCTTAAAGTTCAGCCCTTCATGTGGTTGAAAGGGATTGTAGAGAACCACATCACCATCTCATCCGCTACCTTGACAAATCATAAAAGGGTCCTTTCATCACCTTTCCGGAGACACCTAGGGAAGGCTACATCCCTAGAAACCCATTCCAGGAGACAAGTTCTTTACAAGCTTTTGTGTCTTCTGATGAAAGTTCAGGAAACTTTCTCTTAACCTTTGAAGACCTGGACTGTATCCATCCAGATGATCTGGAATATATGGAAATAGTTTAGCAGATGGCTCTACTCACTCATAGAGCCTAGAAGTTCTACAAGAGGATTGGGAGAAGGTTTCCTAGCAATGCAGCCAGTGGTAAGTTTGGGCTGGACAAAAGCAATGTAAAGTGTTACAACTGTAAGCAAATAGGACACTTTGCCAGGGAGTGCAAGGCACCAAAGTCAAATGGTGGCCAAGCATAATCCAGACCAAACTACACTAAGGGAGCTCACCAGAATGAGAAGCCAAGACAGCAAGCTGCAGTTGCTGTTGAAGAAGGAGGCTTTGACTAGAGCTTTCAGGTTGAGGATGCTTCTCCAAACCAAGCACTAATAGCAGATCATGATGAAGCCAAGGTATTGGAACATCTTTGTACTCCTGAATACATTGCTAAAGTTAATAGATATAGGTCCTATAACTTAGAGATGAGATCTGATCTTGAGTCCTTAAATATCTTAAAAGCTGACTTGAAAAGAGCTGAAAATGATTATAAACTTAGGATAGAAGATCTAGAGAAAACCAATTCAACTCTTAAGCATGAGCATACAAACTACAAGACTCAAATCAAAGATCTTATCACAAAGTTAATTGAATGCCAGGCTGAGCTTGTGACCAGCAAAGCCAGGGCAAAAAATGTGTTCTTGAAGAAGAAACCTTCAAGAACATAATATCCTCATCCCTACATACAAAAGTTTGTTATCAGAATAAGCAGGGACTAGGATCTACTAAGATAGCTCCTCCACACACTCTATTGTCTGTAAGATCTCCAAGGTGTGGAACTTGTGAAGATGAGCTTCCCCTTATAGACCCCATTGTTGAAGAGGATGAAGAGGAGATAATGGAGGATGACTCAGAGAAGAGTGAAAAAGGTCATCCTAAGAAGGATCACTATTCTCCTAAGGAGAGGAAAGAGGCTGGAATGACCAAGTAAAAGAGAAAGAACTTGATTAGAATAGCAAAGAAAATATCAAAGAAGGCTCAAGAAATCAAGGCCACTTTTGACTCAAAGCAGAAATAAGTGTTTATTACTGCAAGTTTTGAAGTGATAAAGACTGAAAACTCATCTATGAACTCTAGTACCAGGAGTTCTAGTTTAGTTCCAAATCATTCCAGCAAGAAGAAGAAGTTTGACCAGCTGTGTACCACTGCTACACAGCCTGAACCATCTAGCTCCAAGAGCAAGTCTCTCCTTAAAAAGCTTGTTGCTTCATCTGCAAAGATGAAGGTAGAGAAGGAAAGTGATCAAACTCAGTCTTGCTCTCAAAAGAAGACTCTCAGAAAGAAGGAACTCAACTGTGTCATGTGTGGTAGTACTTCTCATATGGCTAAGGATTGCAAGTACAATCCCAAAAGTACCATCCAAATGACCAAGAAGAACATTTCTGAGAAGAAGAAGAAACCAATAGCTTTGGAAGGAAAATCTGTTTCCTTCGGAAGCTCCAAAATGAAGAAGAAGACAAGTGAAAAATTGCCTTTGGAAGAAAAGTTGGTCTTGGAAGAAAGGAATGCTTCCAAAGTACTGAAGCTTGCAGTAGTGAAAGCTGGATCTTTCGAAGGTCTAGTCTCCAAGACTTCCAAAGTTGTCAAAAATTTTGAAGCTTTGAAGGTCAGGCCCAATCTTCCAAAGGAGGTATGGAAGATGAAGGAAGACCATGTGACTAAAAGTTCTTCATCAATAATAGCAAATGATCCTCAAAGCTTGAATATAGGATCACTTACTATTGCATTATCTTCAACTCATTTTAATAAGCCCAAGACCAATGAGGCTTGGGTTTCCAAGTGTAACTAACCACTTCTTTTTGTACAGGAACAACTAAGGACCAAGAAAAATGTGTGGATCATTGATAGTGGTTGTTCCAGGCACATGACTGGCAATGGTTCTTTGCTTCACAATTTTGAGAAAATTGATAGAGGACCAGTTGCTTTTGGAGGAAATACGGGTGGTTACATCACTGGAAGGGGTATGGTCACAAATGGTAAGCTCACCATTGAGAAGGTAAATTTTGTTAAGGAGATTGGATACAATCTACTGAGTGTATCCAATTTTGTGATCAGAAACACAGCATGCTCTTTACCAAGCATGAGTGCATTGTTCTCAAGCCCGGGGTGGGCATTCCTCAAGAGCATATCCTTCTCAAAGCCCCAAGGAAAGGGAACATGTACAAGATGGACTTGTAGAAAACATCTCTCTTAGGAGAGGTTTCTTGCTTTCTATCTAAAGCAAATAGTGATGAATCATTCCTTTGGCATAAAAGAATGTGCCATGTAAACTTTAAGAACATGAATAAATTGATTAAGAATGATTTGGTAACTGGAATGCCAAAGAAAGAGTTTACAAGTGATGACCACTGTGTTGCATGCCTGAAAGGGAAGCAACACAAAGTGTCTCACAAACCAAAGGAAATAAACTCCATCACTACTCCCCTACACCTATTACATATGGACTTGTTTGGCCCCACCAGTGTAATGAGTTTAGGAAGGACCTCTTATTGTTTAGTGATCACAAATGATTTCACGAGATTCACTTGGGTCTTTTTCCTTAGAACTAAGGATGAGACCCCTGAGATCTTGAAGAATTTCATTCTGAAAATTGAGAATCAATCTGATCACACGGTCAAAACCATAAGATGTGATCAAGGAACATAATTTAAGAACCAAATCCTTGATACATTTTGTGATGAAAAGGGTATTACAAGACAATATAGTGCTCCCAGGACTCCTCAGCAAAATTGTGTTGCTGAGAGGAGAAACAGGACACTTATTGAAGCTGCAAGAACCATGATGTCTGACTCTAAACTGCCCATCACCTTCTGGGCAGAGGCTGTTAACACAGCTTGCTATGTGCAGAACAGAGTTTTAGTGGTTAAGACTCATCGTAAGACTCCTTATGAGCTGTGGCACAAAAGGAGACCATTTACTGGTTTTCTCAGGTCATTTAGATGTCCTTGTACCATCTTGAATACCAAAGATCAAGTAGCCAAATTTGATGAGAAGTCAGATAATGGACACTTTATTGGATACTCTTCCTAAGCTAAGGCTTATAGAGTATACAATCTCAGAACTAGAGTAGTTGAGGAGTCAGCCAATGTGACCTTCAATGAGCACACTCCAAGTATGAAAGGTTCTAGTTCAGATTGGCTATTTGATCTTGACATAGTTACCAACTGTTTTAACAAGTCTTGTGAGAATGTTTCAGGATCTACAAATAATATATCAACAGGAGATCCTGACCTAAGATTTGAGCTAAGAAGACCAAGCAAGATTATGACTTCAGCTCCTTTGGTGACTAACCCTGCAAATGAAGATCCTATCAGCACAAACTTGACAAATTCAGCTGATACATCTAAGGTACCTTCAAATTCTAGCTCATAGGTTCAAAACTTAGGAGAAGGAACTTCAAATGCAAGAAGAAATAGAGGTGGTGACAGTGATCAAGAATTTCTTGATGTTGATAATCACTCCATAGAGGACAATACAAATGATGTCACACATTCATTGGATCAAGTCTCACTTGATAAATGTGTTGATCTGGTGGGTGACACTCCATTGCTAGATCTAAATTTCTACAATCTAGATCTATCTAACCAACTTGTTGTGATCCCTCAACTAAGGATTCACAAGTCATACCCCACCACAAACATCATTAGAAATATTGATACTGGGGTGAGAACAAGAGGACAAAACCATGATCAAAATGTTTGTCTGCACTCTTGTTTCTTGTCCTAGATTGAGCCAAAGAAAGTTGATGAGGCTCTGAAGGATGGAAGCTGGGTTGAAGCTATGCAAGAAGAGCTACTTCAAATTAGAAGACAGAAGGTTTGGAACCTATGTCCTCTTTCTCAAGGGAAGGCTGTCATAGGAACCAAATGGGTTTTTAGGAACAAGAGAGATGATAGAGGAATTGTCATCGAGAACAAGGCTAGACTGGTTGTCCAGGGATACACACAAGAAGAAGGAATTGATTACACAGATGTCTTTGCTCCTGTAGCAAGACTTGAAGCTGTAAGAATATTCCTAGCCTACGCTGCATCCAAGGATTTCAAGGTCTATCAGCTTGATGTAAAGTGTGCCTTCCTCTATGAGGTGATAGATGAAGAAGTTTATGTCAAACAACCACCTGGCTTTGCAGACCCAGATCATCCTGATTATGTCTACAAGCTTGATAAAGCTTTATATGGACTGCATAAAGCTCCAAGAAAGGGGTATGAGACACTATCAAAGTATCTTTGTCAACATGGATACAAAAAAGGTACTATTG
>JACCIY010000675.1:0-65235 GCA_025506505.1 Flaveria sonorensis
CACATATTATTTCATATTGGACGCAATAAGGATCACAAAAAAGGCGCGTATAGCTAGTCCTTGATATGATCATTACGACGTACGTCTTGGCCTTGTATTTCTTATATTTTGTAAATATTGTACGGTAAAAAATTGGTAGATTTTTAATGTAATTAAATTGATTAGTTAACTAATATGATTATAATATTCATAAACAAGTCAGGAGATGCGAAATATACACTTGTTTAAGTTATTGTGATCTTTAATATTAAAACCTCATAAGTTCTTAGGTTCGAAGCCCCTAAGCAATGAACGTTTCAAGGGGGCAACGCTCTCTCGATAGGGGCTAGAGGGCAACACCCATGATAGCGAGATCCAATAGGCAGAGCCCCTAGGTTCAAGCTGTTCTTGATTGTATTGTACTGTGAAAACTTTTTATTTTGATAAAAAATGTTTCATTAAAATTTATTAGAAATTGATTTTTCTGAAATTTCAGATGTGGATTCGAATGTGGAAAAGACTCCATTTTTGAATTGTGTATTCATGATCTATCCGCCAAAGATAGTTTCTATCCAATCCTGCAAAAACGATTTACAAAACATTTTGGTCAATCCCTCTCGTTCTTTTGGTGCTTGAATTCACACAAACAAGCATAAATTTGATAATTGTACGTACTCAGTTTTTATCTAATTGTTGTATTCAGATTGAACCGCCGAATAAGTTTTAATATGAAAGTACAATCACGACTCTCAATCTAATCGAGGCATATGATATTCTATAATACCAATCCTGTACAAATAAAGGTTCAAAATTTAGAAGTTCAATGAAAATATACTTATCTTGTAAAATCTTACCATAACAAAAACGCTATTGGTAGGGTGTAGAAATAATAAAAACATGGCATTTTCTGTATCACAGAATGTAGAGAAGTTGTTTTGAGTAGCCACTAAAATTTTTTCACATAATTATTAGTGTGTTAAAAGAAAACGTACATAAAGGTGCAATGAATTTAGATACGTGAAGACGTTGCTCGGAATTTGCATACACATATCAGGGTAAGAATGTTCTTTAGAGTAAAAAGAAAGAGTACACATAAACCAACATGAATGTCTTATAATGCCAAGAGATAACATAGGAAATTAGAGTTGCAAACAAATCAACAAAAAGAACAAGACTTTGTTTGTGTTCATTCATTAAGAAAATAAACTTGTTTATGATCAAACTATTTACAAATACTTATCGAACGCAAAGAAATTTTTATGAACATAGATGAACGCATATGAAGTTTACGAATACAAACGGATACAAATGACTATATACATTTTTTTATATAAAATCTACATCTTTCATCACAAATATTACGAAAATCAGCAAAATATAAAAAATACTTAACATAGTTATCCAAACATACTTTACATAATTATCATAAATATAGTTAATACAAAAATTTAAAAGCTGGTCAAACTTTAACACAGACTGAAATTAAAATGGTCAAACGGGGATTGGTGAGACATTTAATATGACTAGAGTTTCATATTTTTAAAATAAAAACCATAAATAAAAAGTATAAAATATAAACTTTTAAATCAATGATCACAAAACGAACACAAATAACGTAAACAAACTAAGATATACGAACACACTATCAAAATTCAAGAACATAAATAAACGAATTACGGCCTCTGTTCAAGTTCGTTCGTTTAACTAACGGACGAAATTTCTTGTTCGTCTTCGTTAATTTATTAAACGATTGAACATAACCGAACTTACGACTGAACGATTCCCAAACTGCTCACTTAACGTTCGATTTGCTTTCAACTATATCACAAATAATACATTAAGTGACTTGAACAACAAGGCATTGCATGAAATTAATAGAAGAGACTTCAGCATAGCCAAGAACGATTGCCGACAGTAATAAATATATTCATGCATGTGATCACTATTGTTAACGTGATGCCGGCAATTCATCCTTGGCTCAGTTGAACCCTCCTCCACACTTCAACTATTAATGTATGTATTGAGTTGTAACTTAGTGTGTGAAGCTAACCATGGCTCTTGTTACGCATATATAGTAAAGAAAAGGGAGATGAGATAGAATTTAAGAATATATTCCTTTACACTATTTTTAGTGGTATTCAATTCGTTAAAGTTCATGACCTTTCTTGTAGGGATCTAGATATCGGCAACACCACACTACTTTTAATGAGACACCAAATCCATATTCATAGCTTAGACGGTAACCTCAGTCAAGACACTATGAGTATATTACAAACAAACCACTGTGAGAGATCCATCAAGAGAGAGGGACTGTGGGACATAAGGAGTTTGAAGAAGCAGCGGTTCAAGATCGATGTAAGATAGTGTGTGGAAAAAGACTGTGAAAGCGGTGACTGATTCAAATTGGCGTGAAACACGTGAGCAATTGAAGAGGTGTATGTGATGTCGCACCAAATAATCTGTGTGACGCGGATTCAAGATTGAATTGTTATTTTTGTTGTAGTAGTAATAGTAGTAGTAGTTCTTGTTATTTTAATAATAATAATAATAATAATATAATAATAATAATATAATAATAATAATAATAATAACACGTTTTTACTAATATATACCTATTATTACTACTACTATATTTTTTACTATTATTATTATTTAAATCTATTATTATTATGATTATGTTATTATAATAATTATTATCATCTCTAATAATGTTATTATAATTAAATAATAATAATATAATAATATAATAATAATAATAATAATATAATAATGATTATTATTATTATCATCATCATTATTGTAATAATTAATTGAGTAGATTACACGGATGGTCCTTGTGCTATGTTAAATTGCGGTTTTTAGTCCCCTAAACAACAATGTTAGTTCCAAAGTATGTATATGTAACTGGTTTAGTTTTAAGTTGGATGGTTTTTCTGTTAATTTTTTAAAAATAACGAAAATACCCTTAAGGTTAACTTGTATTTTTATGTTAACCGTATGTAGTTATACTAGTTAGTAGCACATTATTCAGTCTTGTAATATGTTAGTGAATTGTTTAATTAAGTTACCTAAAGCAAAAATTTTGTAAACAAACTACATTTTACATTTGCACATATTACAAATAATGATCCATTACATATTCATCTTACAAATAACTTATATTATATTTTCATATCTTACAACCAAACTATTTTAACATGCCTGTCTATAGGATCCACTATCTCTCCACAAGAAAAAAAAACTAACTTTGTATGTACTCTCATGGTAGACAATATAGACCGGGAAAACCAACCCTCTTGTACGGTTGTTATAAAGTTAAGGAGTCACATGTCCCAAATGGCTAGGTGTAACCCGCTCATTACCATGTGTACGAAAGGATATTCTCGTTACATTACCGTAAACATTTTCTAGCTCATGCATCGAGAGGCTTACACATTAGTGGTGTATTCTTAGCTCTGTTTCACTCGAAGACTTAAATCTAGAAAAATACTCATGTAATGTCGTTTCCATGTTCTCAACTAATAGGTAGTCTAGCATGGCACGTATGAAGATTCTTATATCACCTTTAGCTAGCGGATTTTAATTCCAAGAACACTACTTTCAACTTTTACATGAGGACTTACTCTTGGTACAAGCATATTTATGTAACTATGTTAGAATACACGGCCATATGCAATATTAAAATGTACAAGACCACCAATTTCAAGAAACTCGCTAACAATTATCTAGCATAATGACTCTTCTCACATGCCACACCCAAACATCGATCTACCATATTTGAAGTATAGGAAGGTTGTCAAATTTAGGACCAAGAGGTTATGGTTACAATGTTGGATATTTGTAGAAAGATTTACACGTTAATATCTTGTTTGCCATTTATAGAAATGTTTACAAAAGGATTTCCATTAGACTGCTCATCTTTGAAACACCACCAACAAACGCCTAAAGAGTCTAGCTGGAATCTGGTAATTAAGAGGTTTAAACTCTAATTCTTGAATTTACCAAGTTATAATCTACCAGAAATTCTTACCAGGCAATTAAGTGGGATTCTTTTAAAAAAAAACCTAAGTGAGTGAAATATCATGTACCGACAAATTACAGACGGAGAAAATAAATCCCAAAATAAATAATGCAAAAATAGACCTTGATGGATTCCATCAGTGATATGAAGTTTTTGTCGGTATCTCCGAAGGATCCATCCATCTATAAACATCTAGCGGTGTTAGGGAACCAAGATGTTTATTATATTTGTGTACGCTTAGTGATACGTTTATTTTGAGTTAATTGTTTGTATCATGTTAATTAGCCCCTAAATTCATCGAGAGATTTGGGAAAATGTGTTTAGCCACAGATTCCCTCGTACCTAAAGCCCGGTTGTGAATAGTAATGTGAGATCGATCTTCTTTGGTTCGCGTTGGTGATACAATCGACTCGTATATCGCGCACTTGTAAGAAAAATAATCAAACATCTACAATATGTTACACCTTATGTCCCATTGGCTCTTGTCTCTTTGTCTACAAAAGAAAATATTCCTACTATACATTTAACAATCCGAATCTTTTTGGTGCGTTCAAATCTTCATGATAGTTCATACCCTAATGGTTAGAAGCCCATGCTGTGTCCAAATCTCAAGTTCTAAGGGGCAAGAGATCGAATATGGTTTGACTATTATAAAAGATGCGTATAATCTGATTAAAAGATGCAAAATCTTGAATATTTTGGTCAACGGGATGGTGGACACTTGGGAATGGTTGACCTTTCTGACTTGTATCCAACAGCTGTGAGCATCATATATATCATTATAGCAAAATAAAGGAGAGAGTATATTTTAAAGGGTCCTACTGCTTTACACTGCATGCACACCCCTAATTAAGTACTCCTCACATTTGTTGTTTCAATCTTTTAAAGATTATAATTCATACCAAGGAAAGTAATATGACCCAACTAATAACTTAAAGAAAATCATACAAATTGGTAATTCACTTACCAAATGAACATGATAATCACTTAGGGCTTATGGTTTGATGTTTATGGTTAAGGGTTTAGTGTAATAATGCTGATAACATATAAAAATGAAGTTATACGAAAGGACAATACATAGTGTATACGCACTTTAACTAAATTTTTTTTACAGAAATGGACTTTTGACATTTTTTTGCCATCATACCACAAAACATCATCGCTAATCACCATTTGTGATGGATGCTCAGTGACATATTAATTTTATAACGAATTTTGGACCAATTAGTCAGGGTTTTTCATCACGTACTTAAGCTGCACTAATAGATTATAACTTTTTGAAATTTTATTTTTGTAATTTTTAGTTTTTTCTTTGAGCCACCTACACATTCAATTTCATAGAATTACATGTAAAACTAAGAAAATTATATAAGTTCTAGAAAAGATAAATTCATAAAGTTATACAAATCATCCATATATAACATAAATATCGGAATGGTAAGAAAAACTACATGCCTAAGTCGATGGAGGTTATGGTTTTCTTCGCAATTTTTTAAAATATGTTATCAAAGCATGTTTATGTGCTCTTTCTTTCTAATATCGGTTGCATTATATTTTCTTTTAGAAGTATATATTAAGAGACCTTAGCACTCATTCCAAGCAATGATAACCCATTAAGATCCTTTATAACACGTTACAACCATGAAATTTCTGATTTTAATAACGGTTAATGAAAAAGCAAAGAAAGCTTGATGTTTTCGGTAGACTCTTGTGTCTTTGAAGGGTCATTTGACAAATTTTTTTCTCCTTAGATGGGTGTACTTACCTACTTTATTCGTATGCTATTATTTTCGATCATTTTCGTTAGTTGCTCTCTTTTCTAAGGTGTTTCAATTATATGGATGCTTATTAGCTATCGGTATCTCTTGTAATAATCCATATATTAGGTGAAGATTAATAAGATAAGTGTAGGTAGATATCTAGATCATTTCATCAAATTAATTTCTCATGTCTTAATTTATTATCAGGAAGTTAAATATGTTTGGGATTATTTATTAATAGAAAGTTAAATATGAATGGAATACAAAAATCATTTTGCAAGTTTAAATTTTCATTTAATATAGGTTCATCAATTTTTTTAACATCTAATTACTTTTGTATATTTTATATTTTTTTAACTTATACCATATAAATAAAGAATTTGTTATATCTAACATAAATTTAGGATTTGCTATATTTTTAAAAAATGTCAAATGCATCATTAATTACAACGATGGCTAGTTTATGGTGGTGAGTACTCTTATTTTGCATGTATGATATTCTTTAATAATAAGTTGCTCATACACTATTGATTTTGTACATCCAAGCTATTACTAGAACAAATCAACTTCTCAATAGAGTTGTAATGAGTTTCAATTACGCAATACACTTCACTCAATACATATAAGTGTGTAACCCAATATATACTGCATCAAACTTGTAATGTATATTGTTGCTGCAAACATGTATTTCGTCGAGAGTCATTTCTATGTTTGTTACAATATATTAACATGGTGACTTATATTAAAGGCTTTCTTTCTTTAAAAAAGTGTATTTGACAATCGATATATAGACACATTCTAAAACTATGTGTCTAAATTTAAATTTTCAACTGTCACACCCTCAAAATCCGCGAGCGGGGTTTTACCGCGAGGCGCGTGACATACCAGGATCTCAGTCATTAGTTACCAAGAACGACTCTATATGATAAATAAACAAAACCAGAGTTAACGTTTAAAATACTGCGGAAGCGTTTTTAAAACTAGAAAACTCAAAACAAGTAGTATGTAAAGAGAATGCGCAAAACATACGCGCCCCAAACACAAATGTTTAATAGGAAAATAAACCCAAATGTGTAAACAAACAATGTAGACAACTCAACGATGCTGGTGTGCGTGCTCCTAGCAACTGGCAACCTTAACCTGAGAATAGCATACTAAACAAGTCAACACATGGTTGGTGAGTTCAAGAGTTTGCGTTAAAATATAAACCAATCAACAGTTTCCAGAGCATAAGTAGTGTATTGCAATAGATAGCTAGTCTATTAACATAAAAATATTAATCATAGTGATTTCGCGATCGAAGCTGACTGTGTTACGTTTGTTGCCTCCCGTCACGACTTACCATGTCGTGACGAATGTGTTAGGACAAAATTGCACCCGTTTGACCTCGAGTCGCACAGGTGGGGCTCGTCAGACCCAGTAGTACTACCCAAGATTTCCCCGCTATTCAATATTAACAATCCGAAAGTGTGAGGACTTTCCATGGTAAACAGCACTATATCAATATTATACACACTCATATATAAAAGCGTTTGTGATCAACAGTATGCTATCTCCCCCAAAAGAGATTATGTAAAATAAGTGGGGCAAGAACTCACCTGATGCGCGCAAGAATTAACCTAGAGCTTAACTTGAAAGAAAGAAGGAAAGACAACCTTCAAAGGTCACCTAGAATACAAGAGTACATAAGCACGTGTACACAAAATCAACATGAAACCCTAAGTGTTCTACAAACCAAGAGACTCAAGGTTTTAGAAAGACAAGACACATTTGACCCAGTTGACCCGTTTGACCCGTTGGCGACATTATAGGTGATAACTCGTTAATACTAACACAACAGCATATCATACATGATCAACATACAACCCAACAATAGTCCTAACATACCCATATGACCCATTACCATGAATTCCCACAAACAGGCCAAATCAGATAACTATCCAACTAAACATTCATACAACACAAACAACACATTTAATCACCTTAGAAATCATCCATGAACACACTAGCATGGTCCTAATATCCCAAACATGCTCAAATCATCCAATTCAAGGATTTGCACAATTAAAGTTTCCCTTTTGGGAAAGTTCATCCCAATTCATCAAACTCCCACTACATTCATGAATTCATCAATTATATACCAATTCAAGCCCATGACAACATTTAAACATGATCAACAACACCTAATCATCATGATTCATCAACTTTCATACCCAAAAGTTACTATCTTTAGCAATGTATGAACTACAACATGCATTCTTGAATTCCTAACATTCATATCAACCATCTAGCATCTAATCATCATCACAAACACATCCATAACATTCATACATCAACCAATCATCAATTCATGCAAAATAAAGTTACTATTATTAGTAACCTATGAACAATGTATCAAAATCATAGCTTTCTTGCATAATCGACGTTAACTAGCATATATACAATCCAACTAACATAATAACACTAACCACATCAACAAATCGATCCCCAATTGCAAGTTTCGAATTAGGGTTTCGGCCCTAATGTAATTTCCATAAAAACTTGTAAAAATCCAACCTTTATTGCATACTTGACGTTAATTAACATATAATCTACCCAACAAACACATTAACAACAACAAACAAGCGTCAATCAACCACCAATTTGCAGTTTTCGCATGAAACATTCGGCCAACATGAAGACTCATCAAAAACATACAAAAATCTAACCTTTAAACTTGTAATGGCTTGCAATTGATGATTCCAACGTGTTCTATGCCTTGAAATCGACCAAAACCGAAGATGATTGTTTGTTCTTGGGCTGAATTCGAAGAGGAGAGGGAGAGAGGATGCAAGTCGCGGCCGATGGGTGGGATTAGGGTTGGAGTTTTGATTTTTATTTTATTAAATAATCCATAATTACCCTTTTAACCCTTATAATTTGTATTTTATAAAGATTAGGCTTTTTGAATAGTTTTTAAATAGTTTTTAACTACTAAACACAATTATTATTAATCACAAATAACAATCATGCATAATTCCCATTTATCACAAAACACACGAAATAAATATGACGTTTTCACGTTACGCGATAAAATTACAGTTAACATTCAAATCACATAAGCATAACTTAATAATCACATTGTTAACTTAATTATCATCAATTTAACATTACTGATTATTGTTAAGTCACCAACGTTCAACGACAACTAGTGTGTGTGCTCGACACGTGTATGCAAGACTTAACGGAACAAACGGAGTTTGGTAACGGAAAATTACCGGATGTCACATTATCCCCATGTTGAAAGAATTTTCGTCCCGAAAATTGCGTTACATGGTGAGTGTTCCATCACTGGTCTACTGCATTGGCACAAGGAAATCGAAATCGTGTGAGTTTTGGATGAGTTGTCACATCATCCCCATGTTGAAAGAAATTTCGTCCCGAAATTTAATCAATACCTTCGCCGGCTGGCATCGTCCTTTCGAATAGCTGAGGATACTTAAGCTTCATTGGATCTTCACGTTCCCACGTGAATTCTGGTCCACGTCTCGAGTTCCAACGAACTTTGACGATGGGTATCTTGCTTTGCTTAAGCGTTTTCACCTCACGATCCATCACTTCAACCGGTTCCTCAATGAAACGTAGTTGTTCATCTACTTGAACTTCTTCCAGTGGTACGACCATCGTTTCATCCGTAAAACATTTCTTTAGGTTTGAAACATGGAATACATCATGGATTCCACTCAATGAATCAGGTAAGGCTAGTCGATAGGCTACTGGACCAATTCTTTCCACTATCTCAAATGGTCCAACGTATCTCGGATTTAGCTTTCCTCGTTTACCAAACCGAACTACGCCTTTCCACGGTGAGACTTTTAATAAAACTTTGTCACCTGTCTGAAATTCCAAAGGTTTTCGTCGTTTGTCAGCATAGCTTTTCTGTCTGTCTCGCGCTGCGGCCATGCGGTTTCTTATCTGAACAATCTTCTCAGTTGTCTCGTGTACTAACTCGGGACCCGTTAATTGACTATCACCAATTTCAGCCCAGCAAACTGGTGATCTACACTTTCTCCCATATAAAGCTTCAAAAGGTGCTGCCTTTATACTAGTGTGATAACTGTTATTGTAAGAAAATTCCACCAATGGTAGGTGAACTTCCCAGTTATTCCCGAAGTCAATCACACAAGCACGTAACATGTCCTCCAAAGTCTGTATAGTACGCTCGCTTTGACCATCAGTCTGTGGATGATAAGCAGTACTCATATCCAATCGTGTACCTAAGCTTTCTGCAACGACTGCCAGAAGTGTGATGTGAAACGAGAATCGCGATCAGAAATAATTGAGATCGGTACTCCATGCCTCGAAACGATCTCCTTCAGGTAAAGTCGGGTTAACTTCTCCATCTTATCTGTTTCCTTTATCGCTAGGAAATGAGCAGATTTTGTTAATCGATCCACGATAACCCATATTGTATCACAACCCGTAGAAGTGCGAGGTAACTTAGTAATAAATCCATTGATATTTGATCCCACTTCCACATAGGGATCTCGGGTTGTTGTAGCAGACCAGATGGTTTCTGATACTCCACTTTAACCTTCGAGCAGGTCAGACACTTACTCACATAAGTAGCTACATCTGCTTTCATGTTAGGCCACCAATAGTGCGCCTTCAAATCGTGGTACATCTTGTCAGATCTAGGATGTATAGAATACTTGGACTTATGAGCCTCACTCATGACCAAATCTCTCAGATTTCCATGTAGAGGTACCCATAGCCTATCCATGAAGTAACGAATTCCATCCGCTTTTACTTCCAATTGTTTTTCCATACCCCTTAACCCTTCTAAACTCATGTTTTCTACCTTCAGAGCTTCAGTTTGAGCATCACGGATTTGTTCAGGTAATTGCGTACTAATCGTTAGTTGCAGAGCTCGCACACGTCGAGGTTTAGCAGTCTCTTTTCTACTCAGCGCATCAGCAACTACATTTGCTTTCCCCGGGTGGTACTTAATAGCACAATCATAGTCGTTTAACAATTCCACCCAGCGTCTTTGTCTCATGTTCAACTCCTTTTGCTCAAAGATGTGCTGAAGACTCTTGTGATCGGTGTAGATGGTGCATTTGGTACCGTACAAGTAATGTCTCCAGATCTTTAAGGCAAAAACTACCGCACCCAGTTCCAAGTCATGGGTGGTATAGTTCTTCTCATGAATCTTCAATTGTCTAGAGGCGTAAGCTATCACTTTATCCCGCTGCATCAAGACACATCCAAGTCCTTGAATAGACGCATCGCAGTAGACTACGAAGTCATCACTACCATCCGGTAACGCTAATATTGGTGCGCTACACAATTTATGTTTCAGCAACTGAAAAGCAGATTCCTGACTCTCACCCCATTTGTACGTGGTTCCTTTGTGAGTCAAGGCTGTGAGAGGTTGTGCAATCTTAGAGAATCCTTCAATGAATCGTCGATAATATCCCGCTAATCCAAGGAATTGTCGTATCTCACTTGGTGTCTTAGGAACAGACCAATTCTTTATCGCTTCAATCTTAGCAGGATCAACATGTATTCCCTTCTCGTTGACAATATGACCCAAGAATTGTACCTCACGTATCCAGAAATCACACTTAGAAAACTTTGCGTACAGTTGTTCCTTTCTAAGTAATTCTAAGATTAAACTAAGTGCTTCTCATGTTCTTCCTCGGTCCTTGAGTATATCAGTATGTCATCAATAAAGACGATAACAAACTGATCAAGATAGGGTTTGCACACGCGATTCATGAGGTCCATGAATACTGCTGGTGCATTCGTCAACCCAAATGGCATGACCAAAAATTCATAATGACCATATCGTGTACGGAAAGCAGTCTTCGAGATGTCCTCTTCTCGAACTCTCAGCTGATGATACCCAGACCTCAGATCAATCTTGGAGTAATAGCTTGATCCTTGTAGTTGATCAACAAATCATCGATACGAGGTAACGGATATCTATTCTTGATAGTAACCTTGTTCAGTTCCCTATAGTCAATGCACATTCGAAATGTACCATCCTTCTTCTTTACAAATAGAACTGGCGCTTCCCAGGGCGACGAACTCGGTCGGATAAACCCTTTATCCAACAACTCTTGTAGTTGGGCGGATAATTCCTGCAGTTCGTTCGGAGCTAACCGTATGGTGCTCTCGCAATTGGAGCGGCTCCTGGAGTCAACTCAATCTGGAATTCACCTGACGATGAGGCGGTAATCCAGGAAGGTCTTCCGGAAACACCTCAGGAAACTCACGAACTACGGGAATATCCTCTATCTTCTTTTCCTCAGTCTGTTTATCTGTGACGAGTGCCCATATGGCCAGTCGACCCTTTCGTAACAACTTTTGTGCTTTCATAAACGAGATGATGCCTATCACCGCACCACTCCTATCACCTCTGACCGTAAGGACTTCTTCACCAAGGGGAATCCGTATGATCTTCTCGTGGCATATGACTTCTGCTTGTTTATCGGAAAGCCAATCCATGCCTACTACCACATCAAAACTTCCTAGTGTAACAGGCATGAGATCTATGGTGAATGTATGACTAGCAAGCTCTATCTTGCAGTCTCTAAGAATATGCGTTACGTGAATCTGTGTACCGTCAGCTAACTCTACGATGTATTTAGATTCTAAGGCTGAGGGCATATCACTTAAAAGACTACATAACCTAGTGGACACGAAACTTCTATCGGCTCCGGTATCGAATAATACAGTAGCAAAACAACCATTAACCGAAAATTTACCAGTTACTGTTGTAGGATCGTTTAGAGCCTCACCTGAGCCAATGACAAGGCTCTTCCTTTGGCTCCATTGTTGTTTCCACCATTGTTGTTGCCATTACCATTGTTGTTGTTATTGTTGTTGCCATTGTTATTATTGTTGTTGTTCCTATTATTGTTGTTGCCATTACCATTCCTCTTGAGCTGGGGACAGTTGCGTTTGTAATGGCCTTCTTTTCCGCACTCAAAACAACCTTTCGGAGTGTCTTGTGATTGTTGAGGCTTCTTCATCAGTTCACCCGACAGTCTTTGGCTGCATGACCAATCTTCCCACAACGTTGACACTTGAAGTTATCACATCGACCCACATGGTGGTAGTTACACCGGTTGCACTTCGCAGTCTTCCACCATACCCACCGTGTCCTTGATTTGAGTGCGCCTGGTTGAAGCTTCGGTTATTATCGAACTTCCGTTGCTGTTGCTGACTTTGCTGCTGTTGTTGAGGTTGAGATTGGCTGCTGGATGACGATCCCTTGTTGCTTGAACCATCCCACTTGCGTTTCTGGTCGGGCACGCTTGCCACCGCACCCCGTTTAGGTAACCGTCCTTGCTCAACTGCCTGGTCAGTCAGCCTGTGGGCTGTTCGGATAGCTTGTTGTATGGTAGTGGGGTTAGAAGCAGTTACCATACTTTGAATTTTGGGCACCAATCCCCGTATATAATGCTCCACCCTCTTGTGCATTTCATTCACCATCCCTGGGCATAAAGTGGCTAACTCATGAGTTCAAGTCGTGTAGGCTTCAATTTCTGAGCCTTGCATTTTGAGTTGCCAGAACTCAATCTCCAGTTTCTGCACTTCATTTCGGGGGCAGTATTCTTCCTCATCAGGGTCCACCAAAGGTGCAGGGGCTTCAGCAACCTGAAGTGCTATTAGTTGTGCCTCTAAATCAGCAAACCTATCATCGATCACTATGTTATGGTGATCCTGTGTGTCCATGCTCCCACTAAGTGCTACCACGTTGCCTGCCAGAGTATGATGTCCACCAATGGCCATCGAAAGTCGCTCCTGCAGCGTCTCTACCTGGAAATGCAGCTGACGCGTCTCAGATCGTAATGCAGAGTTCTCATCAGTGAGTCCTCTAATCCGCTGTCGCTCTGTGTCCAGTGTGGCTACTAGGGCTGCAAATGCCTGCTCCAGAGGAATGCTCAAGTAGGAAGTGTAGGCAAAGTAGAGGCGGTTGATGACCTAGTCCTAGGTCGTGTAGGTGCTACTGGTGGTATGCGTTCTTTATAAGCCATACGGTTTATGTAAGTGGGGTAGAAATCCCAGTTACGCGGAGGATCGAGCTCAGGAGGTATGAAAGGCTGATCCCAGTCTATCTCGCTAGGAGGATAAGGATGTCGAGGCCAGTTAAATCCCCTATCCGGTACGGGAGAAGTAGGAGGTGAATCAGATCGTGCAGGTCTCTTGCCTAAATTCCTGGACGACGATGCCATGCTGCGAAGTACGTGTTGCGTATGCCAATGAGTATACAGTAAGAAGAGTAAACGATAAGTAACTAACAACTGTGCGGTTATAGTCTAGTGTGTGTATGCAACCTAGTTCCCTATAACCAATGGCTCTGATACCAATCTGTCACACCCTCAAAATCCGCGAGCGGGGTTTTACCGCGAGGCGCGTGACATACCAGGATCTCAGTCATTAGTTACCAAGAACGACTCTATATGATAAATAAACAAAACCAGAGTTAACGTTTAAAATACTGCGGAAGCGTTTTTAAAACTAGAAAACTCAAAACAAGTAGTATGTAAAGAGAATGCGCAAAACATACGCGCCCCAAACACAAATGTTTAATAGGAAAATAAACCCAAATGTGTAAACAAACAATGTAGACAACTCAACGATGCTGGTGTGCGTGCTCCTAGGCAACTGGCAACCTTAACCTGAGAATAGCATACTAAACAAGTCAACACATGGTTGGTGAGTTCAAGAGTTTGCGTTAAAATATAAACCAATCAACAGTTTCCAGAGCATAAGTAGTGTATTGCAATAGATAGCTAGTCTATTAACATAAAAATATTAATCATAGTGATTTCGCGATCGAAGCTGACTGTGTTACGTTTGTTGCCTCCCGTCACGACTTACCATGTCGTGACGAATGTGTTAGGACAAAATTGCACCCGTTTGACCTCGAGTCGCACAGGTGGGGCTCGTCAGACCCAGTAGTACTACCCAAGATTTCCCCGCTATTCAATATTAACAATCCGAAAGTGTGAGGACTTTCCATGGTAAACAGCACTATATCAATATTATACCACTCATATATAAAAGCGTTTGTGATCAACAGTATGCTATCTCCCCCAAAGAGATTATGTAAAATAAGTGGGCAAGAACTCACCTGATGCGCGCAAGAATTAACCTAGAGCTTAACTTGAAAGAAAGAAGGAAAGACAACCTTCAAAGGTCACCTAGAATACAAGAGTACATAAGCACGTGTACACAAAATCAACATGAAACCCTAAGTGTTCTACAAACCAAGAGACTCAAGGTTTTAGAAACACAAGACACATTTGACCCAGTTGACCCGTTTGACCCGTTGGCGACATTATAGGTGATAACTCGTTAATACTAACACACAGCATATCATACATGATCAACATACAACCCAACAATAGTCCTAACATACCCATATGACCCATTACCATGAATTCCCACAACAAGCCAAATCAGATAACTATCCAACTAAACATTCATACAACACAAACAACACATTTAATCACCTTAGAAATCATCCATGAACACACTAGCATGGTCCTAATATGTAACCTTACGTGTTTTCGTTAATTGATAGTTAACCTTTTATGTTCTTGTAAGGACCATTTATGTCATTTAAGAAACTATATGGGTTGTTTATGAATGTTTCTTTTATGGTGCATTAATTCATTAATTTAAGAGTTAATAATTTGTTTTAATATAATAAAACATAATAATAATAGTTTAAAATAAGATAAAAATAATAATAATAGAAATAATAATTTATAAGAGTTAAATAATTAACAAGTTTAAAAATGTTTAAAACTTAAAGTTTAGTTAAGTTAGGGGGTCTTTAAGGCAATTTACAAACTTAAATAGAAGTTTTGTACCTAAAATAATAATATGTAAACTACAGGGACTAAAACTGTAATTTAGTTTAAACTAGAAATAAAACTTTGGATTAAAAGGTGTAATATTAAAACCTCAGGGACCAAAGGTGTAAATGGTAAAACCCAACCCCCAAACACCCGATTCCCCGGTTGAACTCCGGCCGAGCTCCGGCCACCCCCACACCAATCAATTACATGAAATCAACCGAATCAAACCCTCCCGTACCATCATTTTGTCAGTTTCGAACTTTAACAAGTGATAAATTTGGATTTTAAGTGTCGGTTTCGCCACTATCAACCGAAACAGAAATCAATTCAATCACGATGTCTTAACAACTCGAAAACGGCACATTCATGAACAATTAGACGAGGATTAATCATAACAGAGCGTTTCTAAGTTTAAAAACCCTATAATTGCACCTGAAATCGATCTAATCATTTGATTTACACACTCAAACCCGATAAATCTACCACTCAGTCGAACGACAACCCCACACACTCTAAACCGAAATTCACCGAGGGTTCTTGATCGCCCACATCACTAGAAACTACTGGTGCAAAGAATTGGGTTATAATCAACATTAACCACCGAATTGAAGCTATCTCTGTCGCGATTTCCCTCGGATTGGTACCCGTGATTCTCAATCATTTCAGGTGAATCTAAACACCAAATATTCTATTAATCGAGAGGAATAAAAGCCCTCTGTTTAATTTCATTAACATCAACGAATTGATGTTCAATTTGGGTGGAATTAAACTAGGGTTCATGTTGAATTTAGGGATTTACTGTTTTTATGTTTTAAGTATTAGTTTTGTTCTTTGACACTAAACAGGACATTGGCCCGGCGGTTGGAACATTGCTTTGCTTGGCAAGGGACCCGGGTTCGAACCCGAGTCCCTGCCATTATTTTTTTAAAGGGTTTTTATTAATATTTAAATTCCAGAAAATATTTAAATATTATTATTAATCATATAAAAATCATTTTTAACCAGAAATTAAATAATTTTTTTTTCTTTTTAGAAATTTAATTAAGAATTTTCATTATTTTATTTTAAAAATTATAAAATGGTTATAAAATACCATTTATTATTAATTTTAAATATTAATAAATTCTATTTATTTTTTTTCTTAAATAACTTCAATTTAATAGATTCTTTATAAAACATATTTATAAACCTACTGATATGTTTTAAAAGAAATATATATGTACTTATTTGAAATTTACATTTATTATAATAGAATTATGTTAATCATTTAAATCTACAAAATCTACTATATTATTAAATAGTAAATAATAACCAATTATAATAAAAGTTTAACTTTATTTTAATCATTAAATTCTTATTTAATCATTTAAATATCTACAAAATTGTATCTATATAATAACTTAAAAATCTTGGGCTAAATGGTTTATAAATATAACCCCATAATTATCGTGATTAACTTAACACGACGTTCATTTAGGTTGATCGTTATCGTATCATCGGTATTATATACAAGACTTATTATTTGTCATCCTTATTATCCAAGTGAGTTTTTCCATGCCCCTTTTTTTTACTTTATTTCACACTTTTTGGGGTGAAACATGTTAACTTTATGAACTTGCATTTGTAAACATCTTGATACTTGTAAATGCACGAGCAATTCATTTATGAACTTTGTCATGGTTATTTGTAATATTGTGAGCTTTATATGATGAATATTATATGTTGACATCATTAACTATTGCTAGCCTGGCGACGTCATAGATCTATGGGCCTGACAAGCCTATTTGGTGCTAAAGCCGAGGTTATTGCCGGCTCCTAGTGTCGTATTCTTGAGCACTATGGGAACCAAGTACACTTAGCTAATCGTTAAACTTGTAAATGATATACTTGGTCAAGGTTTGATTGTAGCTATATGTTATCTATAAACTTGATTTATTCGTAATCATTGACATGAATTGCTACTTGTAAACTTTTATATATATATATATATATATATATATATATATATATATATATATGTATGCTTACCCATGGAAACTCACCAACTTTTAAAGTTGACTCCTTTATTTTTAACATGTTTCAGGAAATACACAAGGTTGATGATTATCCTTTGAAGCATGCTTACACCTAGGATTTGGACCTAGGAAAAAAATAAATAAAATAACTTGAGACTTGGAAGTTGAACTTTGTTCATTTTGTTTGTTGAGACATTTGTTGTAATGTTTATTTCAACTTATGAATTTCTATATTACAATTTATGGTAGTGTTATGTGGCTGTGAACAATCTTAACCCTCACATCTCGACGTTCCGCCGTTAAGGTTGGGGTGTGACAATTGGTATCAGAGCCCATAACTATAGGGATTTAGGTTATTAGAAATGGTGACCTAGACTATAGTTGATGCATGAACCTCATAAGAAAATCTTTATGATCTTGTAATATATCTTGTTGCATGCTACATAATGCTACTTGTTAAGGAGGGGCTCTTGATGTGCAACTTGATGCCTTTAGTTAGGATTGCCTTATAATTGAGAAACTTGGTTGCCTTGTCCTCTCTAAAACTTATTCTTAATCCTTTATTCTCTCGACGATGAAATATCTTAAACTTATTCTCGACGACACGGGGGAACGTAAGCTTTATATCAAAAGGTTCAATCTTTAGACTTTATACTAATCTATGAAAATCTCATCAAGGTTTTAATTCCATGAATCTAAAGAAATATTGTGTGACACATAGACACCTGTATTCTGGATTTTCTGGCAAAAAGCCTTCGGGCTAAGGTAAGCATTTCGCATAAATCCCGTGGGACTAGTTATGCTTACCTGGGGATTTCTGGGATGAGTGATAAACTATGGTCAATATACACAAGTTTCTAAGGCAATTGGAGTTAACTCACCTTGACGTGTCAACGTTTCCAAATGGTAATGCGTACCAAATGGAATCATTCCATATGTGTTTTACAAGTCTTGAAAATCTTTGTTGATTTACTATCTTATACCTCCAAATTTCTATGACTAACTTATTTGTATCCAGCATGTCTCGTCATCATGGAAAGCGTGGTAGCTCTGACCGCAAATTAGCCGCTATGATTGCCCGTCAAATGGCTGCAGTCATTCCGACCATGGTTGCCGAACTGAGTAGCACCTTGATGACCAACGCTAGTAACAACACTAATGGCAATGGGCAAGGAGAGAATAGTGCAAATCAAGGAAGAAACAACCAACCCTGCACGTTTAAGCACTTCAACTCATGCAAACCCACTAGCTTTAGTGGGAAGGAAGGAGCCACTGGACTTCTCGAGTGGTTTGAAAGCATGGAGAACACCTTCATCAACTGTGAGTGTCCCGAGGCACTCAAAGTCCGTTATGCCACAAGTGTTCTTCAACAAAGAGCACTTACGTGGTGGAATAGTGAGAAGAGGAATCGTGGTGCTGATGCTGTGTTGGCACTCACTTGGGAAGAATTCAAGAACATTGCCATCCAAAAGTTCTGCCCGAGAAGTGAGTTGCAAAAGCTGGAGGAGGAGTTTTGGAATCTCAAGCAAGATGGTGGAGATCATTTGGCCTATTCAACTAGGCATCACGAGTTGAGCATCCTGTTGCCTCACATGGTTGACACTGTTCCTAGGAACATTGAGAAGTTCATCAAGGGGGTGCCACCTCAAATCCAAGATGCCGTGGTGGGAAGTAGACCCACAACTTTGGAAGATGCCATTACCATCACCGCACAACTTACTGAAAACCATATTCGAGCGGGCACCTTGTCTGTCAAAGGGGCTAAAAAGACTGAAAAGGCGGTCCCTGAAGCAGCTAAGGAGAATAAGAATGAACCGTCTTACAACAACAAGAAACGCAAGTTCACACCGGCGCGTAATTTCGCTGTGGCTACACCCAAAGTACCTCAAAGACAACCCGCTCCTGGTACACAAGCACCTGCTGCTAGAACCTATGCTGGTCCTCTACCATTGTGCAATGTCTGTAAGTATCATCATGCGGGTAATACCCCGTGCCGTATCTGTACACTGTGTGGTAAGTATGGACATTTGGTGGCTACTTGTCACCGTGCACCAAACAATGCCGCGTTAGTTGCTAATCGTGCTTGCTACAACTGTGGGGAACCTGGTCATTTTCGCCCACAATGCCCTCGTCTTGCGGGTAACGTACCACAAGCTCGAGGACGTGCCTTCAACATCAATGCAAACCAAGCACAAGCAAACAACGATGTGGTGAACGGTATGTCAAAACCAACCCCAACTTTATGATCCAAGTTCTTTTGTTGCTTTACCTGTATCGTAAACGTCTTTAAAACTGAACAGGTATGTTTCTTATTAATAATTCTTATGCCTACGTTCTATTTGACTCTGGAGCCGATAAGAGTTTTGTCTCAATAGAATTTGAGCCTATACTTGCTAAGCCAAATACGAAACTAGAAAGACCTCTTACTGTCGAAGTCGCCGATGGAGAACCCATCACCGTTGATGTCGTTATTCGTGATTGCATTTTGAGCCTAAACGAGCATGATTTCTTTATCGACCTTATTCCTATGAAACTGGAAGCTTTGACGTTATCATTGGCATGGATTGGTTAGCCAAACATCATGCGGAAATTATTTGTTTCGAGAAGTGCATTCGAATTCCTTTGCCTTCGGGGGATACATTGAAAGTATACGGCGAAAAATCATCCAAAGGACTCAAACTCATGTCGTGTACTCAAGCCCGAAAATGTCTAAGCAAGAATTACATGGCTTTCTTGGCTTACGTGGCCAACACGAAAGTCAAAGGGAATGATCTTAAGAAGGTCCCGATTGTACGAGACTTTCCTGAAGTGTTTCCCGATGACCTTAGCGGTTTACCTCCCGTGCGTGAAGTCGAGTTTAAGATCGATTTAATTCCGGGAGCGAACCCTGTGGCTAAATCACCATATCGACTTGCACCGTCAGAAATGCAAGAGCTGGCCAGTCAACTTCAAGAACTGTCTGACAAAGGCTTTATCCGACCTAGCTCATCGCCTTGGGGTGCACCTATTTTGTTCGTGAAGAAGAAAGATGGATCATTTCGTATGTGCATCGATTATCGTGAGCTTAACAAACTTACCATCAAGAACCGCTACCCTCTTCCTCGCATCGATGATCTTTTTGACCAACTTCAAGGAGCTGCTATTTTCTCAAAGATTGACTTACGTTCTGGCTATCATCAATTACGAGTTCATGATGATGATATCCCAAAAACTACGTTCCGTACCCGATATGGACACTATGAGTTCATGGTGATGCCCTTTGGTTTAACGAATGCTCCTGCTGTCTTTATGGATCTCATGAATCGAGTATGCAAGCCGTATCTAGACAAGTTCGTGATTGTCTTTATTGACGACATACTTATCTACTCCAAGTCCAAAACCGATCACGAACACCACCTGCGACAAGTTCTTGAGCTATTGAAGAAAGAACAACTATACGCAAAGTTCTCAAAGTGCGAATTTTGGCTTGAGGAGGTCCAATTTCTAGGACACGTGGTGAATAGTCAAGGGATTCACGTTGACCCTGCAAAGGTGGAAGCTGTGAAAAATTGGTGTGTTCCCACAACTCCAACCGAAGTTCGTTCTTTCCTTGGTCTTGCTGGGTATTATCGACGTTTCATTGCCAACTTCTCTCGAATCGCGAAACCGCTTACTTCCTTGACCCAAAAGAATAAACCATTCGAATGGGGGTCTGAACAAGAGGGAGCCTTTGAATCCTTAAAGAACAAGTTGTGTAATGCTCCTATATTGACCCTTCCCGATGGGAACGATGATTTCACCGTATATTGTGATGCATCTAAACTAGGCCTTGGTTGTGTTCTCATGCAACGAGGAAAGGTCATAGCATATGCATCGAGACAATTGAAGGTCCATGAGGTGAATTATACGACACATGATCTTGAACTTGGTGCTGTGGTTTTTGCCTTAAAGATTTGGAGGCATTACCTTTATAGGACGCAATGTATAGTCTACACCGATCACAAAAGCCTACAACACGTCTTCAATCAAAAGGATCTCAACATGAGACAACGACGTTGGGTTGAGTTGATTAGTGATTATGATTGTGACATTCGTTACCATCCTGGAAAGGCAAATGTCGTAGCCGATGCACTAAGTCGTAAGATTCATAATAAGATGATCTCGTTTCAAGAAATTCGCGATCGACGACAATGGTTTGATATCTTGGGAGAATTTGATACTGAGATTCGTCTGGATGTTAATGAGACTACGGTGCTGCTACAAAACTTGAGGATTGAGAATGACATCGAGACTTGTATCATGGAGGCTCAACAAGCGGTTCAAGAAGGAGGAAAAATGGGAGAGGAATTGGAGTACAATCTTCGAGCTCAACTAGAAACGAAACCCAATGGGTTGATGTATTTCTTGAATCGAATTTGGGTTCCAAACCGTGATAATCTTCGTACCTTTATCATGAATGAAGCTCATCAAACTCGTTACTCAATTCATCCTGGTTCCGATAAGATGTATATGGATCTGCGCGGTCAATACTGGTGGCCTGGAATGAAGAAAGACATAGCAACTTACGTAGCTAAGTGTCTTACGTGTACAAAGGTTAAAGCTGAACATCAACGTCCTAGTGGATTGCTTGAACAACCCGAGATTCCCATGTGGAAATGGGAACACATATCCATGGACTTCATAACCAAACTACCTCGTACCTCTCGTGGTCATGATAGCATATGGGTGATTGTTGACCGATTGACCAAGTCGGCACATTTCATACCCATACGGGACACCTACAAAACGTCAAGGTTAGCTCGTATATACATTGATGAGATTGTGAGTCGTCATGGCGTACCTTTGCATATCATATCCGACCGCGACGCTCGTTTCACTTCGCACTTTTGGTCGTCTATGCAAGAACTTTTGGGTACACAACTGGATTTAAGCACGGCTTACCATCCTCAAACGGACGGTCAAACCGAGCGTACTATTCAAACCCTAGAGGATTTGCTACGTCTTTGTGTCCTTGACTTTGGTGGTGACTGGGATACGCATTTACCTCTCGCGGAATTTTCATATAATAATAGTTACCACTCGAGTATCAAAATGGCACCTTTTGAAGCACTCTATGGTCGTAAATGTCGTTCCCCGATCTGCTGGACTGACATTGGTGAAAATTTCATCACTGGTCCTGAGCTCATACAAGAAACAACCGATAAAGTTTCCATGATTCGTAAGAACCTTGAAGTGGCTAGAAGTCGACAAAAAAGTTATGCTGATAAACGACGCAAGCCGTTGGAATTTCAAGTTGGGGACATGGTTCTTCTTAAAGTCTCACCATGGAAGGGAGTCGTTCGCTTTGGGAAAAAGGGTAAATTAGCTCCACGATTTGTAGGACCTTTCAAGATCCTGAAAAGGATTGGGAAAGTGGCTTATAAACTGGAACTACCTTCCGATCTTAGCGGGGTACATCCTGTTTTTCATGTCTCAAATTTGAGAAAATGTTTGGCTGATGAAAGTCTGCATGTCCCATTAGATGACGTCCAGATCGACGAGTCATTACATTTTGTTGAGAAACCCGTTGAAGTCATGGACCGTATTATGAAGAAGACTAGGACCACTACTACCCCAATCGTCAAGGTTCGTTGGGAAAATAAACGTGGACCTGAGTTTACTTGGGAGCGTGAGGAGCATATGAAGATGAAATACCCGTATTTGTTCGTCTAGTTCATTCTTAATTTCGGGACGAAATTCTTAAAAGTTGGGGAGACTGTAACCTTACGTGTTTTCGTTAATTGATAGTTAACCTTGTTATGTTCTTGTAAGGACCATTTATGTCATTTAAGAAACTATATGGGTTGTTTATGAATGTTTCTTTTATGGTGCATTAATTCATTAATTTAAGAGTTAATAATTTGTTTTTAATATAATAAAACATAATAATAATAGTTAAAATAAGATAAAAATAATAATAATAATAGAAATAATAATTTATAAGAGTTAAATAATTAACAAGTTTAAAAATGTTTAAAACTTAAAGTTTAGTTAAGTTAGGGGGTCTTTAAGGCAATTTACAAACTTAAAATAGAAGTTTTGTACCTAAAATAATAATATGTAAACTACAGGGACTAAAACTGTAATTTAGTTTAAACTAGAAATAAAACTTTGGATTAAAAGGTGTAATATTAAAACCTCAGGGACCAAAGGTGTAAATGGTAAAACCCAACCCCCAAACACCCGATTCCCCGGTTGAACTCCGGCCGAGCTCCGGCCACCCCCACACCAATCAATTACATGAAATCAACCGAATCAAACCCTCCCGTACCATCATTTTGTCAGTTTCGAACTTTAACAAGTGATAAATTTGGATTTTAAGTGTCGGTTTCGCCACTATCAACCGAAACAGAAATCAATTCAATCACGATGTCTTAACAGCTCGAAAACGGCACATTCATGAACAATTAGACGAGGATTAATCATAACAAGAGCGTTTCTAAGTTTAAAAACCCTATAATTGCACCTGAAATCGATCTAATCATTTGATTTACACACTCAAACCCGATAAATCTACCACTCAGTCGAACGACAACCCCCACACACTCTAAACCGAAATTCACCGAGGGTTCTTGATCGCCCACATCACTAGAAACTACTGGTGCAAAGAATTGGGTTATAATCAACATTAACCAACCGAATTGAAGCTATCTCTGTCGCGATTTCCCTCGGATTGGTACCCGTGATTCTCAATCATTTCAGGTGAATCTAAACACCAAAATATTCTATTAATCGAGAGGAATAAAAGCCCTCTGTTTAATTTCATTAACATCAACGAATTGATGTTCAATTTGGGTGGAATTTAAACTAGGGTTCATGTTGAATTTAGGGATTTACTGTTTTTATGTTTTAAGTATTAGTTTTGTTCTTTGACACTAAACAGGACATTGGCCCGGCGGTTGGAACATTGCTTTGCTTGGCAAGGGACCCGGGTTCGAACCCGAGTCCCTGCCATTATTTTTTAAAGGTTTTTATTAATATTTAAATTCCAGAAAATATTTAAATATTATTATTAATCATATAAAAATCATTTTTAACCAGAAATTAAATAATTTTTTTTTTTCTTTTTAGAAATTTAATTAAGAAATTTTCATTATTTTATTTTAAAAATTATAAATGGTTATAAAATACCATTTATTATTAATTTTAAATATTAATAAATTCTATTTATTTTTTTCTTAAATAACTTCAATTTATAGATTCTTTATAAAACATATTATAAACCTACTGATATGTTTTAAAAGAAATATATATGTACTTATTTGAAATTTACATTTATTATAATTAATAGAATTATGTTAATCATTTAAATCTACAAAATCTACTATATTATTAAATAGTAAATAATAACCAATTATAATAAAAGTTTAACTTTATTTTAATCATTAAAATTCTTATTTAATCATTTAAATATCTACAAAATTGTATCTATATAATAACTTAAAAATCTTGGGCTAAATGGTTTATAAATATAACCCCATAATTATCGTGATTAACTTAACACGACGTTCATTTAGGTTGATCGTTATCGTATCATCGGTATTATATACAAGACTTATTATTTGTCATCCTTATTATCCAAGTGAGTTTTTCCATGCCCCTTTTTTTTTACTTTATTTCACACTTTTTGGGGTGAAACATGTTAACTTTATGAACTTGCATTTGTAAACATCTTGATACTTGTAAATGCACGAGCAATTCATTATGAACTTTGTCATGGTTATTTGTAATATTGTGAGCTTTATATGATGAATATTATATGTTGACAATCATTAACTATTGCTAGCCTGGCGACGTCATAGATCTATGGGCCTGACAAGCCTATTTGGTGCTAAAGCCGAGGTTATTGCCGGCTCCTAGTGTCGTATTCTTGAGCACTATGGGAACCAAGTACACTTAGCTAATCGTTAAACTTGTAAATGATATACTTGGTCAAGGTTTGATTGTAGCTATATGTTATCTATAAACTTGCTTTATTCGTAATCATTGACATGAATTGCTACTTGTAAACTTTTATATATATATATATATATATATGTATGCTTAACCCATGGAAACTCACCAACTTTTAAAGTTGACTCCTTTATTTTTAACATGTTTCAGGAAATACACAAGGTTGATGATTATCCTTTGAAGCATGCTTACACCTAGGATTTGGACCTAGGAAAAAAATAAATAAAATAACTTGAGACTTGGAAGTTGAACTTTGTTTATTTTTGTTTGTTAAGACATTTGGTTGTAATGTTTATTTCAACTTATGAATTTCTATATTTACAATTTATGGTAGTGTTATGTGGCTGTGAACAATCTTAACCCTCACATCTCGACGTTTCCGCCGTTAAGGTTGGGGTGTGACATAATATCCCAAACATGCTCAAATCATCCAATTCAAGGATTTGCACAATTAAAGTTTCCCTTTTGGGAAAGTTCATCCCAAATTCATCAAACTCCCACTACATTCATGAATTCATCAATTATATACCAATTCAAGCCCATGACAACATTTAAAAATGATCAACAACACCTAATCATCATGATTCATCAACTTTCATACCCAAAAGTTACTATCTTTAGCAATGTATGAACTACAGCATGCATTCTTGAATTCCTAACATTCATATCAACCATCTAGCATCTAATCATCATCACAAACACATCCATAACATTCATACATCAACCAATCATCAATTCATGCAAAATAAAGTTACTATTATTAGTAACCTATGAACAATGTATCAAAATCATAGCTTTCTTGCATAATCGACGTTAACTAGCATATATACAATCCAACTAACATAATAACACTAACCAACATCAACAAATCGATCCCCAATTGCAAGTTTCGAATTAGGGTTTCGGCCCTAATGTAATTTCCATAAAAACTTGTAAAAATCCAACCTTTATTGCATACTTGGCGTTAATTAACATATAATCTACCCAACAAACACATTAACAACAACAAACAAGCGTCAATCAACCACCAATTTGCAGTTTTCGTATGAAACATTCGGCCAACATGAAGACTCATCAAAACATACAAAAATCTAACCTTTAAACGTGTAATGGCTTGCAATTGATGATTCCAACGTGTTCTATGCCTTGAAATCGACCAAAACCGAAGATGATTGTTTGTTCTTGGGCTGAATTCGAAGAGGAGAGGGAGAGAGGATGCAAGTCGCGGCCGATGGGTGGGATTAGGGTTGGAGTTTTGATTTTTATTTTATTAAATAATCCATAATTACCCTTTTAACCCTTATAATTTGTATTTTATAAAGATTAGGCTTTTTGAATAGTTTTTAAATAGTTTTTAACTACTAAACACAATTATTATTAATCACAAATAACAATCATGCATAATTCCCATTTATCACAAAACACACGAAATAAATATGCACGTTTTCACGTTACGCGATAAAATTACAGTTAACATTCAAATCACATAAGCATAACTTAATAATCACATTGTTAACTTAATTATCATCAATTTAACATTACTGATTATTGTTAAGTCACCAACGTTCAACGACAACTAGTGTGTGTGCTCGACACGTGTATGCAAGACTTAACGGAACAAACGGAGTTTGGTAACGGAAAATTACCGGATGTCACATCAACGGTGCGTTAAAACCTATTATTCCAATGCACCTAAAACTACTAAGCTAATGTAATTTTGTAATTTCTTTTAACACACAAGTTTCTAACAATGTTTTGAATATAATTCAGTGTTACATCCCCAAACTCATTACAAGTATGGTATCCGAGTTTGCAAAGTTATGCAATGTTGTAATTGTAAGTTCAAGTTAGTTTTAGTTTTCTAGACAGACAGACAGACAAAAAAAAAAAAAAAAAAAAAAAAAAAAAAAAAGAAAGAAAGACCCTTATGTCAACTATTACAAAATAGAATTTAGAAAAGGTTACGCAATACATACCCCCATCTATTACTTGTCATACTCACCCCTCAAAAAACAATTTCAAAACTTGTCATAATTTACTCCGAAAAAAAAATTAGTTTTAAAAAAGTTTTTTTTTTAAATAAGTTTCAAAAACTAGTTTTATATAATGATATAAAAATATATTTAAAAATATAAAATTTCTATAAAAAAAATTATAATAATTTCTGAAGTTAAAAAAACTTCTAAAATATCTTTTAGAATTGGAAATAGACCCAAACGTATCTAATTCAACCGATTAAACAGTTTAAATCGATTTATTCAGTTCCGTTATCCGATTAAACCTGTTAAACCGTTTATTATTCGGTTTATACGGATAGCCGAACCGAATTAGCAAGAATTCAAGTAACCGTTAACCGAAATGAAAATTAAAATTTACAATTTGATTCGATTTTTACAGTTACAGATACGATATGGTTTTCGGTTATTTCCTGTTTTTGGATTTTTTTAACACTCGTAACCACTACAAATAAATATAATAAAAGACAAAAAATACAAAGACTAAAAGTAATAATAAATAGATAAAACTTAAAAGAAAATTAGTTTAACATATTAAAAAGTGATATGGTAAATTAAAAAACCTAAAAGAAAAAAATTAACTATTTTTACAAGTTAAAGGAAGGGGTGTAACAAATAAAAAAAGTTTAAAAATGAGTATATATAGCATCACCCTTTAAAAACTATAACTGCACTTCAAAAAGACGAATTTCACAAAATCTAAAACCGTCATAATAATATGAATAAAAACTAAAAAGAACACAACATAAAATCTTTATCATCAAATTCAAAAGCGCCCGTCGCTATTAAAACTCTCAAGGATGTCTGTTTGGAATTAAGAAAAAGAGAAAAGAGACTTATTAGGCTAATCCATAATTTATTCGAGATGGGCCATTTAATTTGATTATGTTATGACAACAATGGGCTTAGTATTATGTGTTGCTTTAGTTATTCAGTTTAAAATAGTTCAAGGATAAGTTGTCCGAATGAAGCGACGCTAATTGTCTATCATTTGCATACGTTAATAAGACGATGTCTATGTAACATTGTAACTTACTAGTGTAGTAATTAAGTTAGGTTATACACCATGCTATCAAATCCGTACCTAGAAGTGATTGCTTATATTTTTTTTGTCCCATCTGTGTTCTTTTTTCCCTAATTTACGCGATGTTGAGGTTAATATTACCTTAGTGCAAACGAATTACCATCCATGGTCTTTTAATTTTTATAGTGAAACAAATTTATAATATGATACACTACTTATCATGGCTATCTTGGATGATTGAGTTTTTGAATGACTTGACTACCAGAAACCTAATTAAATTCATAATTCATCAGATTGATTTTGAATCATGAATCTAGAATTAGCTTATTCAATGGTAATTCCCAAAGATAGTGGGACAACAAAAGACAGATTATGACGATTTGTGTTGTGTGATGTGTGTATTATGCTATGTGTGTTGTGTGATATGTGTTTTGTAATAATAATGATAATGATACTAAAAATGATAGTAATAATATTAATATCAAACTATTAATAAAAGTTAAAATAATAATAATAATAATACTAATTAATACTAACAACAATTAGAATAACAGTTGTTTATTTAAAATTACCAAATCCGAATCGGAAATAGTACAGTTATGTGAACATGTCAAATGATAAAGTACGTTGCTATTTAGTGACGGGAAATGTAATAAAGTTGTAATCAGAAACAAAACTATAACCAATCCTGATCTTCAACTAACTCGAAAGTATCTCCTATCTTTTTATGCGATCTGAATTAATACCAAACAATAGTTTGTTGACACTAGGTCACTAATGATTAAGAAATGGAAATACGATACAAGTTACATTGCTAGTTGCATTGAAATTTAGTAAACTTAATAGACAATTACACAAATACAAGAGATAACTAACATGGTACACATATATGTCAGCTAGCAAAAAAGATGAAGAACTCATATCCTTTTTGGACTTGATGATGTACCAAAAGCCAATAAAACAGGCATTCTTTAAAATCTATTTAAAGATTTACACCTTTATTCAATCACTATCTCTGATAAATGTTGGTGTCCACAACATTCCTTTGTAAAGCTTCTACAACAGCCACTCACATGCCTCTTCTCCAACCCATGATTCTGGCAACAATGTCTTACCATTTTCCCCAATTCCTCTTCAGTTATGTACTCTTTCACATGAAGATGATCATGATTCAAATCTATGTGTGTTTCATGATTCGATTGGCTTTTCTTGTGGGTCATTTGGTCATGACAACACACACTTTCCTTTTTAACTACAAGCTTACAACTATGAGTCCTTTTAACTTGTGATTCACCGTCTGAAACTTTATGTAATTTATTACTAGCATGAACACAAAAGTCGCGGTTTTCTTGTCCTTGTATCTCGCGCTTAGCCTCAGGGACCTCATTGTCACTATGAGCACAACAACTATGTGTTTTTACTTTGTCTTGTGCCAAGTACTTTAACATATGAACATCTTCATGATCATGTGCAAGGTGCTTCACTTCATGTGCATGATCATCGTCATGAGCACAACAACTATTTTTGCTTCCTGTGTCTTGTACCAAGTGATTTACCATATGAACATCTTCATGATGTTCATGATGCTTCACTTCATGTGCATGATCATCATCATGAGGACAACAACTATGAATGCTTCTTGTGTCTTGTACCAAGTGATTTACCACATGCGCACCTTCATCATGATGTCCATGGTGCTTCACTTCATGTGCATGATTATCATCATGGGCACAGCAGCTATGTTTATCTTCAGTTTCTTGTATAGAGTATCGAAGGTCATGTACCTTGTCACCATGCCCACAACAACCCTTTTTGTTTCCACAATTTACAGCCGACTGGTGCTTATCAGACAAACATTTGACATGTTTATGAGATGAATGACAATGTTTATGATCATGTGAAGAACCTGAATGTTTGTTGGTGGTTTTTGTGACGGTTGTAGCTCTTAACAGAAGCATGCTGTTGAGAATTACTATCAAACAAGTCCCAACATCTGCTAAAACTGCTGCCCAAACTAGTGGATGGCCTGCAATGGCTAATGCAATTATAGCAGCCTTGGTGATAAAAGCCAGAAAAATATTTTCAAATATTTTTCTTCTTGTTTTTCGCGCGAGTCTCACTGCTATTGGTATCTTTCGTATATCATTCGACATTAATATCACATGCCCGGTTTCAGTTGCAAGTGCAGATCCTGATATCCCCATTGAAATCCCGATATCTGCAGTGGCTAACGCAGGTGCATCATTGATTCCATCTCCAACCATTGCTGTTGGAGATAACTTTTGAAAATCTTTAATGATTTTCGCTTTATCTTGGGGTAAGAGTCCTGCATACATCATGTCTAATGCACCCCCTAACTACAAATTTAAAGATACAATAAGCACAAAATCTGTAATTTTGAATTTTTGTAGTTGGCATAAGAGTTTTACCTCATCTTGTGCATGATTGGCTGCAGCTTGACAGTCACCTGTAAGCATAGCTGTTTTAATACCCATTGATTTGAGTTCTTTGAGTGCTTCTTTTGCACCCGTTCGACACGCATCAGAGAGATTAAAGACGCCAGCTAACGAAGATCCTAAAAATATGTAGCCAGTTGACTTTCCTTCTATGTTTTCACTTGCACTATGCAAAACTAATTATAAAAAATAAAAAAAAGTTAATGACTTATATATGTATGTAAATTAAACGTATAATCGCATAACAACAAATCTAAACATAGGTTTAGTTTTTACCTGTTGAATTACAGTCTGCTCTAACAGCAATCTTTTGGTTTCCAACATAAATGTTTTTTCCTTCAATTTTACCATAAATTCCTTCACCGGGAAAGTTTAGAAATTCCTCAACATTGTCTGGTTGTGCTTTCACAGAATTAGAGGTTGCATAGTCTATAAGTGCTGCAGCCATGGGATGACTAGACATACTCTCAACGCTCGAGACCCTTTAAATTTCCAACAAAAACCACTCTCGAGTAAAAATACGCATCAAAAAACTAAAAGATTGGTCATACGAGCACGTTGATAGTTCATAAGTTACCAGTATAGCAATTTTTCAAGACTGATATTGTCTATGAGTGAATGGAAGTTTGAGACTGAAAACTCTCCTCTAGTGATGGTCCCGGTCTTATCAAAAGCAAACATTTTAACTTTTGAAAGTGTTTCCAGGTATTCTGCGCCTTTGATCAACAGCCCGGTTGTAGCTGCTTCTGATAGCGCGCAATATGTAGCAACTGGTGTTGACAGTATGAGTGCGCATGGGCATGCACTTACCAAAACTACCAAAGCCAGGTGATACCATTTGTCTAAATTGTGAAGTTTCATAGAAGTTGGTATCAGAGCCAAACTCGCTGCTACAACAACAACAGCTGCACATTCACATAAACAAACTTGTGTTAGCAAGAATGAGTGACATATCAATTGAAGCTAGATGAATAATTAAGGGGCATTTGGATGTGTGTTTTTGAATGTATTTATGTGATTCTGCATATTGAGAATCAGTTTTGTAAGCTGTAATTAGATCCAAACACCCTCTTCAATAGGTTATAACAAGTGATTAGCAAGTTTTACCTGGTGTGTAGTATTTTGCACATTCATCTATGTATCTTTGAATTTTACATTTATTATTTTGAGCTTGTTCAACAAGCTTTGCCATTCTTGCAACCACAGAGTCTTCAGCAAGAACAGTAGTGTTAATGCTAATGTAACCTGAGGAATAATAGCAAGATCAAACAAAGGGTTATCCAAGAGTTCACATCCAATCTTCATACTTTGACTTTTAAAGTCAAAATAACCGTTTTTAACTCAGTAATTATTATAAATATCTTGCAAAATAATAAAAAAAGATTTCATAAATGTGTTGTGTGCTATAAAATTTAATGTGAATATCAATCATTTTTATAAAGTAGTGAAAAAGATCATCATTTTTCAACTTGAAAAATAGAGTGTTTGACCACAACAGTCAATGCATACCATTTAAATTTATTGTGCCAGCCCAAACTGTAGAATCCACTTGTTTTGATACAGGAAATGACTCTCCAGTTAGAGCTTTCTCGTCAACTTCACATGTCCCTTGCACGACGATTCCATCGATCGGGATAACATCGCCAGCCTTAACCGCAAGCTTTGTGTTGACCATGACGTCATTAGCGTTGACTTCTTCTCCATTGCTAGCCAATACAGCTTTTTGTGGAGCCATGTTCATCAACGATGACATCACAGCAGTGGCCTAAAATTAATATAATTCAATAGTAGTAGTTTAGTACTATTAAAAACATACATACATACATGCATGTTGCACACATACCCAGTAAAATCTCACTCTTACAGTATAAGGTCTGAGGATGGTGAGATCAGCGCAAACCTTATCTCTTTCTCATATGATAAAGAGGCTACTCGAGAGAGACCTTACTTTTAAAAATAGTCTCTACGTATATTCAAGAGCAAATTTATAAAACTAGTGAACCTTGTGAGATGCCCTTGATTCAAGCCATTCTGCGGTAGTGAATAAGAACACAATTGTTCCAGCTTCCCAGTAGTCTTTCAAAAAAATCGATCCTGCAACTGCGTATACAATATATTTTTTTAGTTTCAAAATAATGGAAATAATTTTGGTTACAGAAGAAAAAATGCTAGATGTTAAAATCCAGTTTGATATATGTCAACTATTATTACACATGTCTAATTTTTTTTATGAAATTTAATAGCATTAGTTATGAAATTAAGAATAGTTCATATGACATTTTAAGAATAAAGATCGCACAAAAGTATATATAATTTACTGAACTAAAATACAGAAACAACATCACCATCAAATTTCAAGATTAAAAGAGGACACATCTTTAGACTTATCTTCTCCTTTTTCTTTCCCTTTCGCTTTTTCTTTTCCTTTTCTATTCAACGTAATTTCATTCTTTTTCAAGGCTTGGAGTAAAAAACATATATTTATATTTTTACAAAAAATACGGTTACGTTCTCAACTTTTTTTTAAATAATTCTCACTTATGTTTTTTTAACAGAATATACGTACATACATAGTGTTTAAATCAAACTATAACTAACATAAACAAAATTTTAAAAGGGTTAATGTCACTTAAAACATATGCATATTTTCTTATTTTCCATGAAGAAGTCCCTCAAGCCGATTTTCATATATTAAAGTCCCTAAGCATGTCAAAGAAAACACGAAACAATCATTCAATTCAATTTTGCTATATTACAGTCCTTAAACTTGTCTAAAATGCATGTATTAATGATAAATAATAAAAATAATAACTTGTATCTATTAAATTAGATACAATTTGATGAATTTTTGCGCAAAAAGTTTATACCCTCTTATTTGAAAATTTTAAAGGTAATAAGTTACTATTATAAGTAAATTTGAAAACTAAGGACTTTAAAATAACATAGCCGGGTTAAAGAGACTTTTCCGTATTTTTGTCTTACTTGTTAATAGATTTTAACGTACAACAATTAAATTGAGACACTTTTCATGAAAATAAGAAAGTATGTTGAAGCTGACACGATGTTAAAAGGAAAAAGAGTTCGATAAAAAGAGTTTATTTTATGATAACTTTTTGTATGTTTTAAAGAAATATTTTTTTAAGCTAGATAACCTCTTTTCAGTTGTAAGCTTTTCCTTTTCTTTATCTTTATTGTGGAAATACATTCAAAAGAGGAAATAAAAGATTAAAAGAGGTTTGGTGACTTACAAGCAATGTTAAAAGTCATGCATATGGCTTTGTCAATCATGAACCATATATACCCAAAGAAAACAAGCCTAAGTGCCTAACCATGAAACGTAAAAGTTTTAATTAAGGTTTTGAGGGAAAGTTTCCTTTATTTTGATTTTTAAATATGTTACTTACATATAGTTTAGAATATTCATCTTTTAGTTTTAACACAAGTCACAAACACACACATATATGTACATTAAACAAGTTGTACAAGACTCATTATATATCACAAGTATTATCGTACGAGACTCATTACACGTGAAATCTAAGGGTGTATATCTATCACAATTATTATTGTATTGTATCGCATACCGTAATGCATAACATAATGTAAATATTATATGCTAGAACAGATAATTTAAAGATAAATAAGTACATATATCAGATAGAGGATCTAAACATCTTAGAAATTAGCTAAGCCGTCATCATTGATTAATCCTGACATATAATTTGGAATTAGGTTTTTTAATGCTTGTGAATCCTGTTTGGTTCTTTTCTTTCATCCTTTTGTTTTTAACCTTTTGTTCTAGCATTTTAAACGACGAATAAACTACTTTTTCTAATGTAAAATTAATATTATATATTTGTTGGTTTTTGTTTTCTAGATGAAAAATAAAGAAACTAATTATTCTAGATTATTGACTTCTCATTTTTCACTTAATTATTTAATTTAGTATCAACCGCATCATTTATGTCGTACGTACATAGTTTATGATTCATGCTTTTGATATATAAGAGCATTCACAATCCATTCTTTATCTTTATTCATATAATTACACTAAAAACACTACTTTTTCTCTTATTTTTTTAATTAAATAATATTTTTTTATATCTTTATCATTACATTTTTTCTCTCCTACACTCACAACAACTTTTAAAAATATTAAAAAATTATAAGGGTTTGAACAGTAATTCCTTAAATTTACAGATTAAACAGTAACATTTCTCTCTCCTTCACTCACAACCACTTACAACCATTCCATATAATTTAAGGATTATACTCACATAAATATACCAAACCTGCTGTGAATGCTCTAAGAAAATGAAATTTTAGTTCACTCAAACAACAATGTAAACCGGTAGATAATTTTGAGCTTATGTTCCTATTGATCAGGGTAAGATGATTTACGGTGTGTGATCATGATTGATGTCTTTAATACAAATAAATATATTGGTTGTGTTTGGGTTCATCAATTTTTTTTTGAACGGACAGCAAAGCATTTATAATAAACAATTCTAAAGTTAATATTGTACCTGCAATGAGAATGAGGGTGTTTACGTCAAGTCTGATATTGCGTAACGATGCAACAGATTTCATAACTATGGGAACAACGCCAACAGCAACAGCTCCGAGTGCTAACCATTTGAAGGGTGAAAACACGTAACTCAAAAAGGATAACAAAAGCAATACACCGCAAGCGACTGCAAACGGGCTTGGCCATTTGTTTCTATAGTTTGTATCTCCTTTCACTCTCACATTTGCTTCTAGTCGAGCTTGGTTTAGCGCCTTAACTGAAACAAACTTAAAAAATTACAGTTACTTCTATGAAACGGATAAAACATAGATCATATACGTAAATCATAACCATTCGATTCTTAAGTTTCTAAAAAAACCTTCTGTCACGATCCAATAAATTCATAGTCGCTATGCTAGGGATTCTAGAAAGTTTTACATGTTATGCTCCAAAACCATAAAAAAGGGGTGAGGACCCTCCTCCTTGATTTAGAATTATGAAATGTATGTAACATATATAATACGTGATTAGAAATATTGTATATACTTAAGTTCTAGAGGCTTGATCATAGCCGTCTATATAAACAGCCCCTAACCTTTATTTTTTATAGGAGGTTCGTTTAATTAAAGGTGACGTTATTTGACATTAACCACCTTAATAAAAGTTGTGAAACTCATTTTTTTTTAAACGGCAAATATGTGACTCTGCTTCGGATGACAAATGCTATCTTAATCGGGGCCACTTATTCGTTTCCTAGCCGAGATCGCACCCCCAACCCCCCCGGTAGAAAACTCATTGCTGAGAAAACCAACTGGTTCAACTCTTTTGTAAAACTCTTTTATAAGGTATTTTTAATTAGCATAAAAGGTTTTTGTTTTTTGGCGTTGGTCGTAGTGATAAGTGATATGTCTTGTAGTTCAGAAAATTATGAGTTTTAGTTTTATATCCTAAAAAAATGAAAAACTTATCTTAAATAATCCTGATATTATTGTTAAATAAAAAGTTTCTTGTTTTATATAATCTTGTTTATATTAAAAATATCACGTGTTGAATTAATTAGTAAATCATAAACCCAGTAAATACCATGTTAGGGTCCACCGCGACACCCTAGCGTCCAATTTAGCATACTTCAAATAATATAGTACATAAAGGACCCTAATTAGTAATAAGGGGAAGTGAAAGCTTTATTTATATAATGTTTAGGATATATATATATATATATATATATATATATATTACGCTAAGAGACATGTTCATCGCATTTCACATTCTACTCACTCCTGACTCCCATAAGTATGTCATTTTCACTTCCTCGTGAAAATGATTTTTATTATCACCACTTGTCACTTTAATAATTTTTTGTTTATTTTCTCAAATAAGAAAGAGAAAAGCGTGAGCCTGCTCATGGTGAGGGTTCACTAGTGTGGACTACGATTGCCCAGTGTGATGTTCCACACATAAAAGTGGTGACAGATGGCATAGTACACCTAACGGTATTATACACAAGTATCACAAGAAGTAAATGTTTTAAGAATGATGGTTTTGTGTTTAGAAATCACGTGACTATTGGGTGTACCAATGCAATGTTGGCATGTTCATTGTGTAAACTTTATAAAATATATATTTGTATAGATGCTTTCATATAAAACATCATGCTTTTCGCCACCCCGATGTCATAATTAGTAAATCAAAAGCCGTTACCTTACTTCAATAAACTTTATTACATGTTACCGGTGAAATATTAAGTAAACTATTCATTGAAAAGTATATTATTTTAAAACAAAAAAGATATAAGTATAACCATATAAACTGTGGTATTAAAAGGCGTGTGGTGCATTTATTATTAAACACACTACATACTTTAAAAAATAACATTCTTGCAAGAAAATATATTTAAAAACTCGAATCAAATACAAGTTAATCTTAAAAAACAATTGGGATGATAAGATGTTTTGCATCTATATTAAATGTTAAGGGTTCAAATCCTACAAATTAGATAGTAAAACAGATCAGGAGCCGTTAAAAAAAAGTTGGTGACTATGCTTTTAAACTTTATAGTAACAAAAACATATAATGTATTTATACGATGATAAGAAACTTATTATATGACTTACTTTTATAAACTACTCATTATATTTGTAATCTATATAAGTAATTATTTAAAGCAAAATGTGTTAAATAAAAAAATGTTTTCTTAGTGGTGATATATTTTTTTTCTTTTGGAAAAGGCCAATGTATGAGAATCAAAGACCGACTAACAAGGAGCTAAACAATGAAAAAGACAAATAATTCATAGAATATAAGAGGGTTTTACAACCATTTGATCCAAGGAATATTACAAGTGAAATCTCTTATTAGACCATAGAAAAGAAGTATGTATGAAGAGTCAAAGAGAAGCACTTTGTTGGATCAGTCATCTATTTGAATAACAACTTCATTCCGGAAATTCCAAAGCGACCACCAACATAACTTAATAATAGCTTCCATGCAGAGTGTATTTGTGGCGATATTAAATATGAGTAAAGTAGAGAGACCTTTTCAAAACATTAAATATGCATGCTTAATTAGAACTATGAAATTGCATAATGCATTTAACATTTATTGTCTTGAACGTGATATATAAGATTGTTATGTAGCTTCTTTATTTCTCTTTATGTCCTACTTCTGGTCATCTTTAATGTACTATAGACTATGTAGCTCTCAGAAAAACGGAACATCTTGTTGATTATGAAGCGAACATGTAAAGTGTAAAGCGTAAAGCAAGTTATCTAAGAATGTAAATCACAATAATCAATTTAAACCATGGATCTAAACACCCTTTTATTTTGTCAAGTTCGGCGAATGCCTATGGAAATAAGTTTGAAACGACAAAAAAAATAAAAATAAAATTAAAAACATATAACAGAGGTACTTTACCAATTTGAAGCTGGGATACAAGGGCGGGGTCATGGACAACAATGACGGTTCTTGAGGGAACGATGACAGATACGTCATGAACACCTTCAATCGGTCGTAGGATCTTCTCAATCATAGGCACCTCTGACGAACAACATAATCCTAGAACGTCAAAGTAACTTTTCTCGAATTTCTTAGATGAATTCTCCTTCATCACTTTAACTTCTTTGTATCAATATAGTTCTATGGGTTTGTTATGGGGAACAAAGTGTATGAGACAGAATGAAATGGGAGGTCAGGTTGTTGGCGTTTATATGTAGTGGTGGTGAAGGGGGAAAAAGAATCGTATCAAGAAAATGAACTTTGATGGAATCTGACGTGTACCCCCATTTTCCATGTGGGGTCGAATCTTTTTCTTCTAAATTATAGTAAAAAAGATAAGTAACATAATGTTTTGCCCAAAGGTTACTTTAGAGAATTGATTTATGCATAAAACTAATCGTATCTAAATGTTGACTTAACTTTCGTTTTACTTAAGGTAACAGAACTACAGAAGGGGCTGGTTCATTTAACTATCACTTGTTACATATTATTTGTTAAGATATATATATATATATATATATATATATATATATATTGTAAAGAATAACAAATCTAACGCTTGAAGAGCAAACAATCCAAGAACAACCGAAAGATAAGAGAAACTCTTCAAATCAATACTTGACAGAATACAACCAGAGAAACTAGAGTATAACAGATACAAACCCTAAATCATCAACACGATGATTCAGGAACTGAAAAACATTATATGATTCAAGAACACCTTGAATCAAGAACAAAGAAACTCTAGCCTGATTGAACAAGAGAGAACGTTGCGTTATCGGATGAAGAAAGAAAGAGAATGATCTCTCACACCAGAAAGATCTTCACATCCAAATATAAGCGATATAAGCGAGCAGCCACAAGCACAGCCCATCAGCAACAAGCCCAGCAACCAAGCAGCCCAGCAACAAGCCCAGCAGAGCCCAACAGCAAAACACTAAATAAAAGAACAAGTAAAAGCAACCAAATAATCAAATTGAAGAAAAACATTAAGAAATATTATAATTTCTAACACCCCCCCCCCCCCCCAATTTGATGGCGAAAAAACATCACACATGTTCCAAGCCAAACATAAAAAATTATGTTGCTGAACAAGTAAACCTTTAGTAAAACTGTCAGCAACCTATTTTTCAGACGTAATAGAAACACTTTGTATAACCCCTTCAGAAATTTTTTCCCTTAAGAAAAACAGATCAACCTCAAAATGTTTAGTCCTATCATGGAAGACAGGATTAGCTGCTATTGACAAAGCAGCTTTATTATCACAATGTAATAGAACAGGCAACACAATATGAACTTGCAGCTCACGCAGCAGGTTAATTAACCACAAGATTTCACAAGTGGCTGCACATATAGCCCGGTACTCAGCTTCATCTGAGGACAGAGAAACAGTTGACTGTTTCTTACTTTTCCAGGAAACTAAACAAGAACCAATAAACACATAAAACCCAGTAACAGACCGCCGAGAGCTAAGACATTTAGCCCAGTCTAAATCTGCAAAAGCAGACAGCACATAAGAAGTATTTTTTGAAAAGAATATGCCTTTCCCAGGAGCATTTTTCAAATATCTCAGTAGTCTAAGTGCAAGCTGTAAATGAGAATTGGTAGGAGAGTGCATGAAATGACTTAAAAATTGAACAGCATAAGAAATATCAGGCCTAGTATGCGAAAGATAGATCAGTTTGCCAATAAGTTTTTGAAAACTAGTAATATTTTGTAAAACTATTTCATCCTTTTTACAACTACTGGTAACAAGAAAATTTTGTTCAATAGGCGTAGCAACCGGTTTACACCCACTCATACCAAACTCAGCAAGCAAATCCAAACAATATTTCCTTTGAGACAGACAAATGCCCAAATCAGTTTGAACTACTTCAATTCTCAGAAAATACTTTAATAATCCAAGATCTTTAATCAAGAACTTGGAATTCAAAAATTGTTTGATGTTGTCAATTTCTTTAGAATTATTACTAGTCACAACAATATCATCCACATAAACTAAAAGAACATCAAACACTGAAGTAGTAGACTTTATAAACAACGAATGATCATATTTACTTTGCACAAAACCAAGTTCAAACAAAACTCCAACCAACTTTTCATTCCATACTCTAGGAGCGTGTTTAAGACCATATAATGATTTGTTCAACCTACAAACTTTGGTTTCATTTTTTGGAAAGAAACCTTCAGGTAAGGACATATACACTTCCTCATTTAAACTTCAATACAAAAACGCATTATTTATATCAAGCTGATAAAGAGGCCAGCCTCTTTGAACAGCTAAGGTGATCACACATCGAACAGTCACCATTTTTACTACTGGTGAAAATGTTTCATCGAAATCTATACCCTCCTTCTGACTATAACCCTTAGCCACTAACCGAGCCATCAACCTTATCATATGTATCTTTTAAATCTTTCCACACTTCTGAGGCAAGCTTAGAGTAAACTTGCCCAACATATAATTCCTCACTAACAGAGTTCAACAACTAGGTAAGCACAATAGAATTACATCTATCCCACTGAGTAGCAAGAACTTTATTATTAGTTTGTTTCTTACATGTCCCATCGATAAACCCAACTTGTTCTTAACTTGTAAAGCAAGAAGCATAGCATTAGCCCATACAGTATAGTTCTCAGTCCCTTTCAGTTTAATATTCACAACAGTTAGACAGCTAGAGTCACTAGCATACAGATACAAAGGATCACTTGCATCTAATTTGCTTATTAGTGTCTCCGGGACAACAACAGCACCAGAATTTTCACCCCATCTTAAAACCACAGTAACAATCAATAGGGAATGAAAATCACACAATCACACGCGCAAGAAAACAACTCAGACCAGAGCCAGGTTTTCACACCATTCTTGATGGTAGATCAAGGATTAGTCAGAGTTGTGTCAATGCAGTCACTCATAACAAGTAAACAAAAAGATTAAACAAGAAGATAACAGAGATGGAAAGATCTCACCAGATGCACACCCAAGTTAGGGTTCTCCGAGCAGGCCCCAGATTCAATAACCTTCACTTAGGGTTATGAATCGAGGGCAGAAAACCAAGCGAGAATAGCAGATTTAGGGTTCACGCCTTAGAGTTCAATCAGCACCAGTATGCCGGATATTCCCACACCAACCAGATCCACGTTCACCGTACCAACCAACGATAGGGTTCCCGAGATGAGAAACCCTAAATCAAACCGAGGAGAAGAACAGCGAAAACTCACAAATACCAAAGCCTAGGCTCTGATACCATGTAAAGAATAACAAATCTAACGCTCGAAGAGCAAACAATCCAAGAACAACCGAAAGATAAAAGAAACTCTTCAAATCAATACTTGACAGAATACAACCAGAGAAACTAGAGTATAACAGATACAACCCTAAATCATCAACAGGATGATTCAGGAACTGAGAAATATTATATGATTCAAGAACACCTTGAATCAAGAATAAAGAAACTCTAGCCTGATCGAACAAGAGAGAACGTTGCGTTATCGGATGAAGAAAGAAAGAGAATGATCTCTCACACCAGAAAGATCTTCACATCCAAATATAAGCGATATAAGCGACCAGCCACAAGCACAGCCCATCAGCAACAAGCCCAACAACCAAGCAACCCAGCAACAAACCCAGCAGAGCCCAGCAGCCAAACACTAAATAAAAGAACAAATAAAAGCAACCAAATAATCAAATTGAAGAAAAAATTAAGAAATATTATAATTTCTAACATATATATATATATATACATATATATATACATATATATATATACATATATATATATATACATATATATATACATATATACATATATACATATATATATACATATATATATACATATACATATATATATACATATATATATACATATATATATACATATATATATATATATATACATATATATATATATATATATATATATATATATATATAGGAACCACTTTTTATTTTCAGAACTACAGAACCACAGAACCATTAATTTACATAAATGTAAATTAAGTTTGGTGATACTTAATCTATTTTGCATATGTGTATATCAAACATGAACAATAAATTATGTAAAACAACTAAATTTTATCAGCTTTAACTTACATTTATGTAAATTAATTATTCGTAATTTACATTTATGTAAATCAATGGTTCTTTTGATTCTGAAAATAAAAAGTGGTTCTGTAATAATCTTGACCCTATATATATATATATATATATATATATATATATATATATATATATATATATATATATATATATATATATATATATATATATATATTCATGTTTATAATTGAAAACCGTGAAAACCACCTCTACTCAATCATATAATTTATAATTGATTTAATTTTTTAATTGTTTAAAGTATATTTGAGTAAACTTCAACCTTATTTTTTGAGGTCATTATATATATATTTTAATTTAAACTCCAAGGAATGAAGATAATGAAGAAATACTTACATATACGTAACTTGTATGAGTTATATTTACGTAACTCTTAGTTGTACACTTGGTAACACATACTTACATATACATAATCTCTACATATGCGTAACTCTTAGTTGTATATTTTATAACACGCACTTACATATATGTAACCCTTGATTTTTGAAGTTTTTATTTATAACATGGTTTTCAAGGGATATATATATATAAACATATATATATATATATATATATATATATATATAATATATATATATATATATATATATATGTATATATATATATATAAACATATATATATATATATATATATATATATATATATATATATATATATATAAATTCATGTTTAGTGAAAAATAATCTTTAAATTAATGTAATCTAGGTTAGGCCTAATAGGGTTAATCCCATTAGGGACAAGTTGGAATTCTTGTACGAATTTAATAGGAACGAAGTGTCGTGTAATTCGAACCGTAGGCTTTGAGAGATGAAAAGAAAGAACTCGAGAACTTTTACAAAGTGAGAAAGAGGATGGGGTAGGGTAGGCTACCAGAAAGAGAATAATGGGAAGAAAGGTATGAAGCTCTTAGCTCTGATATCATAAATAATCTAACCTATTAAGGTTGGATTTATCCTCTACATATATGATGTAAGGGGTTTAGAATGATGTTTATCATGGTTAAATGGCTAACTTTAAGGTATCTAATGTGCTTAATTATAAGAGATCGTGTTGAATAAGTTAACTACGATGATTTGATGTTTTGTAGGTTAAACGCAATCATTTGATGTGTTTTGAAGAATGCACATGGAAGCTAAATGAAGATCATGATAGATGAGATGATAGAGAATTCAATTACGAGAACGTGGCCGCAAACGGGGAGGAAAATGGAATCCGAACGAAGAAGTTATGAAGAAAACAAGAATCAGAAAAAAGCTCCCTAGCGTAACCTACGGTGGAAACAGGTCCTACGGTATAAGCCTCTAGAGTAACTTACGGTGGAAACATGACCTACGGTTCATCAGTTAAAAAATTGAGCAGAAAGCCTCTAGCGTAACCTACGGTGTTCAAGTGACCTACGGTACGTGATGCGCTGAAATCACTTATAAGACGGAAAAATTAGGTTTTCAGGCTAGCTTTCATTCCAAGCCGTCCCCAAGCCCTAGGAACGACCCCAAGTGATCCAAAAGGCTCCCAGAGGTGATTTCAAGTATCAAGATCTTGTTTTTATTAATCGGTTTGAATCTTTAACGTTAGATACAATGTTTGCATTCGATTTTGATTCGTTTTTCGTTTCCATGTCTGGCTAAGCCACCCGTGATCTTCTCCGGGTGTTAGGGTTTATACTATGACTTGTTCTTGATGGTTTTGGTTGAGTTAATGTTTGAACATGGTAATTTAAGCCTAGTAACATTATTTATTGTTTAGAGATTCTAAAATACGTGTGTTACTTTGAATTCAATTGTTCCTGTTTGATTGTTTTAGATTTCTTTTCATCTGGAAACATCAATTTTGGATGGGGTTGGGTAATACAAACGTAGGATATGATTCGAGTAGTTCATTAACAACAGTCTCATTCAATCTATTGTCTTTAACCAAATCAACCTGGTTATGTCTATGTGACCACTTTTAACTATCAAAGCAAGTCTAAGTTATAAACCTAAACCTGGAGAGGATTACTCTTTCCCATCATTGTTTACAATCAATTTCACTTTTCAACTTCAACTACTTTTTGCAATTTAGTTAATTTACAAGTATTTTCAATAAAGCTTTCAACTTTACGAATTGAACCACACTTTCCACATATTCCCTGTGGATCGACCCGACTTACCCTAGCTATCTTAGGTGAAGTTTGGACCGTTATAAATTGTTTTTGATTAGGCCTGACAACCCGCATCAAAATGGCGCCGTTGCCGGGGAATTAGTGCGCAAAGTGTTTCGTTTGATTTTTAGTTTCTTTTGCTTATTTTATTTATTCTCTTTTCTTTGTAACGCTAGGTGTGCTTGTGTGTGCAGGTGACAGCTCCGTGCATGCATACCCGGTACGCAAGGAACAAATCTCCGTTAGTGTTTGATCCCGAAATTGAGAAGATAGCTCGAAGAAATCGAGCACAATCCAGAACAAAAACTCAATCAACAAGTGTAGTCAAAGAGTGTAAGATGGAAAACTCACCACCACCATTTAACCAAAATCCACCTAATGACCAACCGCCAAATCCACCACAAAACCAACCGCCACCAAACCAACCCAATGACCCATTATCATATCCAAATTTACAACCACAAAACAACCCACAAAGACAAAATCCACTCGCTAAAAACCAGCCACCTCAGAGACAAAATCCCTACCCTCAACCAAGACAGAACCCCTACCAACAAGAACATCCTAGACAGAATCCGAGACAGCAAAGAGGGTTTAACAGGTTCGAAGATGAAGAAGAGAGATTTGAGAGGTTGAGTATCCATACTTGGGATGATGAGATGGATGGACAGGATGATGGCTATGAAAATGAATATGATGATGAGGAGATTCAATACAATGAACCCAATAACAACCAAGGCCGATACAGACAGAATGAACCACCAAGGCAGCAAAGGCAGAATCAAGGCCGAGGTCAAGGTAGAAGGCAAGAATTTCCTCGGGTGAATCGAAATCCCGGGCTTCAACCTTACTAAGCTATCATTCAAGGGGTTGACAGCCATTTTCGTCCCACCATAGCTGGAGCGGCATCACCCATAGTTAGACCACAAGTTAGAGGGAGGTCATTCGAGATTAGATCTAACAGTCTGACTATTCTCCCAGAATTTCATGGGTTGTCTAAGGAAGAACCTTATTTACATCTGAATGAGTTTAGTGCCATCTGTGAGACCATTGGGGCACAAGGCTTTACACCAGAGGAAGTGATGTTGGTCTTATTCTAATTTACATTGAAAGGAAATGCGAAAAAGTGGTTCCACTCACTACCTGCAGCTAGCATTTATACCTGGGAACAAATGCAGCAAGCCTTTTTAGAGGAGTATTATACCCCGCAGAAGACTAGTGAGGCAACAACCGCCATTCGGACATTCAGTCAACAACAAGACGAGCCGTTTCATGAGGCTTGGACAAGGTTCAAGGAGTTGTTAAGAACCTGTCCACATCACGACATTCCCCAATGGGAACTGATTTCCTCTTTTTATGATGGGTTGTCTGCTGAAGATGTGCGAGATGTAAACTCAACAAGTGCAGGAACGTTCATGACAAATACAGAAGATGATGACTGGGAGTTACTAGAACGGATGAGTATACATTCAAAAAGACAAGCTCAGTCTCGTAGAAAATCGAGGAATGCAGTTGATGATTCGGATAGGAGGGCTTCAAGGTTGGGTCAGTCGGCAGGTAAGGCTGCAGTGAAGGCCACAAGCTCTTTTATTATATGCCAGGGATGTGGTGAAGCTAGACATACTGCTAGAGATTGTCTAGAGTTTGATGAGGGAATGGAAGAAGTGAGTTATGTACAGGGTGATAGGCGGCCATACAACAACACCAATACTAACACCTATCATCCCGGTCTGAGGAATCACCCAAACCTCAGATATGGTAACCCTGACAATCAGTTGAACCCAAACTTTCCAGGTAATTCACATCCACAATACCAAAACAGATCAATGGGTCAAGGTGGTCAGTTCAACCAGGGGAACTATAACAGGGGTGGTCAGAGGAATTACCAGAATAACCAAGACCATGGTGGATCGGGAGGAAATGCAGAGCCAACAAACAAGGAGCTTCTGGAGTTTATGAAAGAGATGAAGAAATCAAATAAAGTGAGAGATAAGAGCTATGAGGCGTTATCCAAGCAAGTGGGGCAATTGGCTGAAGAAGTTGCAATCTTAAAGAAAGCTCCAGGGAAGCTTCCTAGTGATACTCAGAGAAACCCAACTCACAACTCATCAAGTGCAGGACCTTCAGGTAGCAGACATCCTTCAGTTAGCCAGGTAAGTGTTCTTCGTTCAGGTAAGGTCTATGATAATAAAGTTGAGCCTCCATCATAATTTATTGAAGGTATGGTGGAGGATGTTAACGAGGATAAGGATAGTGATTGTGAAATTGGACCTGTCGAACCAAAATCACCAAAGAAAGTAACTTTCTCAAATAAAATTGATCAGGTGATAGGGCAAGAGTCAACTAGTGTTCAGGAAAAGGGTGTGGAGGCTAATACCATCCCGTTTCCTAGAGCACTGATTGACCCAGGTAAAAAGGTTCCATCGGGAAAAAGGGGCCCACAACATGATGAGATGTGGGAAGTTTTTCAACAAGTAAAAGTCAATATTCCATTGCTAGAGGTAATTAAACAAGTGCCCGCATATGCAAAATTTTTAAAAGATTTGTGCACTCAAAAGAGAAATGTTAAAATACCTAAAAAAATTGAAGTGTCTAATCATGTGAGTGCCATTCTAGCAGGACAACCTTTTCCACCCAAGCTTCTGGATCCAGGAGAGCCAGTGATATCCATTCAGGTGGGTGATTTCCATATATCACGGGCTTTGCTAGATCTGGGGGCTAGTGTGAGCATTCTCCCGGGCAGCTTATACGACCAATAGGATTTTGGTCCATTGCATAAAGCTCACACCACTGTGGTGCTAGCTGACAGAACACCCCGACTGCCTAGGGGATGATCTTTGATGTTATTGTCAGGGTGGAAGACTTTTACTACCCGGTTGACTTCTTAGTTCTTGATTATGCGTCGGGGGATTCAAATGACCAACAAACAGTCATACTGGGTCGTCCATTTTTGGCTACATCCAACGCACTAATCAATTGTAGAACTGGGGTAGTTGATATGACCTTTGGGGATCAGTGACAGTTAATAAATTCTTTTTCCCATACATCTAATCCTCTGGTCCATAGTGAATGCTCTTTGGTAGACACTATTGACAGGTGTGGTCTTCATATCAATGAGGAAAACACCACAGAGGCGTGTGTTTATTGTGATAGGGATCAAGTGGAACTAAACAGTGAAATGGAGGAGGTTGAGAAAGAATTGGAAGTGTTGGCGGTCAGGGAAGGTAGACCCATTTGGACCCATCAAGTGGAAAGTCTACCTGAGCACATTGACACAAAGCTGCAACCATCATTAAAATCACCTCCTGCATTGGAATTGAAAGAGTTACCTAAACACTTGAAGTATGCTTATGTTGGCGACAACAACACCCTCCCGGTGATTATTGCCTCTAATTTATCTGAAGAACATGAGAAAGCTTTGATGGAGGTCCTAGTAAAGCATCGGGCTGCGATAGGATGGACCATTGCAGATTTGAGAGGAATTAGCCCATCCATTGTCATGCACAAGATCATCACTGAGGAGGGAGCAAAACCAGCTCGAGATGCCCAGAGAAGATTGAACCCGAATATGCGAGAGGTGGTGAAGAAAGAGGTGCTGAAATGGCTGGATGCAGGTATTATCTTTCCTATTTCTGACAGTGAATGGGTCAGCCCGACCCAAACCGTGCCAAAGAAAGCTGGCATTCAGATTGTTCAAGGTGCGAATGGTACTGAGGTAGCCACCCGGCCGGTAACCGGGTGGCGGATTTGCATTGATTATAGGAAGTTGAACGCTGCAACTTCCAAGGATCATTTCCCGCTACCCTTTATTGACCAAATTGTTGAAAAATTGGCGGGTCAAAAATATTACTGTTTTCTGGATGGGTATTCCGGTTATAATCAAATAGCAATTCATCCGGATGATCAACATAAGACGACTTTCACCTGTCCGTATGGTACGTTCGCATTTAGGCGGATGCCATTTGGCTTGTGCAATGCCCCCGCCACCTTTCAGAGGTGCATGATGAGTATCTTTTCAGATATGGTGGGGGATTCTATGGAGATCTTTATGGATGATTTTTCTATTTTTTCAACATCTTTTGAATCATGTTTAAATCAATTACAAAAAGTTTTAAAAAGATGTGTGGACTCAAACTTGGTCCTTAGTTGGGAAAAGAGCCATTTTATGGTTCAAGAAGGTATCGTGTTGGGGCATGTTATCTCAAGCAGGGGATAGAGGTTGATAGAGCAAAAGTGCACGTTATATCCACTTTGCCACCACCAACACATATTAAAGGGATTAGGTCATTTTTAGGACACGCAGGTTTTTACAGACGTTTCATTAAAAATTTTAGTGTCATAACAAAACCATTGTGCAACTTGCTTTTAAAAGATGTACCTTTTAACTTTGATGATGAATGTCTACAAGCATTTAATATTTTAAAAGAAAAGTTGGTGGAGACCCCAATTTTGCAATCACCGGATTGGTCACTTCCTTTTGAAATCATGTGTGACGCTAGTGATTTTGCAGTTGGGGCTGTGTTAGGTCAACGAGTGGATAAGAAACCTGTGGCTATCTATTATGCTAGTAAGACTCTTTCTGATGCTCAATTGAATTACACAACCACAGAAAAAGAGTTACTTGCAGTTGTCTATGCTTTAGATAAGTTTCGATCATACATTTGGGGCAGTAAGATTATTGTCTATTCTGACCATTCTGCTGTCAGGTACTTGATGGATAAGAAGGATGCAAAGCCACGATTGATTAGATGGATTTTACTATTGCAGGAATTTGATTTGGAGATCAGGGACAAGAAAGGAAAAGACAATGTGGTGGCAGACCATTTGTCTAGAATCATTCATGAGATGGATGATCATGAATTGGAAATCAATGAATCGTTTCCTGACGAACAATTGTTGTCAGTTTCTACCTTACCTTCTGATCCGTGGTATGCTCATTATGTTAATTATTGCGTTGCAGGTACGATTCCTGAGCATTGGTCTAAGACAAAGAAGAAGCATTTCGTTTCCCGAGCCAAGCTTTACTTTTGGGAGGACCCGGACTTATTCAAGATTGGAGCTGATCAACTGATTCGGAGATGTGTGCCAGATGAAGAGATTCCTTCTGTGCTTCAACTTGCTCATGCATCTGCATGTGGTGGCCACTTCAGTGGCCAGAAAACAGGGCAAAGGGTTCTAGCTTGTGGTCTATTCTGGCCAACAATTTTTAAAGATGCTTATGAGTTTGCTAAAACTTGTACAAATTGCCAACAAATGGGTAGTATTGCAAAACGGGATGAGATGCCCATGCAGCCAATTCTCGTGGTAGACATTTTTGATGTCTGGGGAATTGACTTCATGGGACCATTTCCCATTTCTTATGGCAATTTGTATATTTTATTAGCAGTGGACTATGTGTCAAAGTGGGTCGAAGCTATTGCCACAAAGACCAATGACCATAGTGTTGTGTGCAAATTTGTTCAGGCCAATATTTTCACTCGATACGGGGTGCCCCGTGTGATCATAAGTGATGGGGATCACATTTCAAGAATTTTAAGTTTGGTAAATTGCTTAAGAGGTATGGTGTTGACCACCGGATTGCCACACCTTATCATCCACAAACTAGTGGCCAGGTGGAGGTGTCCAATCGGCAAATTAAGGAAATCTTACAAAAGACAGTACGCCCTGACCGCAAGGACTGGTCTAACAAACTGAATGACGCCTTGTGGGCATATCGTACTGCTTATAAAACACCGATTGGCACCACCCCTTACCGGCTGGTTTACGGGAAGGGTTGTCATTTGCCCTTAGAGTTAGCGAGACTAACGTTGATTATGACACGGCAGGTAAACAAAGAATGCTAAGTCTAACGGAGTTAGAGGAGCTAAGGGAAGAAGCTTACGACAATGCCACGATTTACAAAGACAAAATGAAAAGAGTGCACGATGCAAAATTGAGGCTAAAGAATTTCGAAGTGGGGAGCTGGGTGTGGTTATACAACTCCCGTCTGAAGTTGTTCCCAGGTAAGTTAAAGAGTAAATGGACAGGACCATACAAAATCACACGGATAGGGAACTCGGGAGACATCGAGATCGAGGATTTCGATGACCACATCCGACAGGTAGTTAATGGTCATCGGTTAAAACCGTATTTGAGACCAAATGACCTGAATGGACCGGATAGGCAAACCGATGATCTTTTGTCGGTTAGCATTCGGGTTTCCAACCCCATCTAGGGATGGAGGTAACTAAGAGTCAAGCTATAGACTCTTAAAATGTAGCGCTTCCGGGAGGCAACCCGTGTTTGTGAGTTTCCCTTTTCTTTGCATTTGCATCTTTCATTTTGTTCTTGTTTTGTTTTGTTTTGTTTAACCATTTTGTAGGTTCCATATCCTTCACTCGATCAGGTACGTTCAAGTTTTAAACTGTGAGTCGAGGACGACTCGGTTCAAAAGCTGGGGGTGGCGGATCACAGAGGGTTCACAAAGTGGTGTAAATGATAATTTCATCGTAGGTTTTATGGCTATGTTGATCTAAACTTTTTCCATATTAAAAAAAAAAAATGGTTCCAACCGTAGGTCACCAAGCCACCGTAACCTACGGTTGCAACAAGGTGATTACGGGCAGAATGAGCCCACCGTAAGTTACGGTGGGGACATGTCTTACGGTTGTGCGCAAAAAAAAAAAAAAAAAAGGAAACTTTGGGGGGGTGTTTTGCACATTCTTCAAACTCGTTTTTTTTCCTTCAATAACAATCCTACATCAGATCAAAACCTACTTTCCATAACTTTTCTTCTTCTTCTTCACCCAATTCTCTCAAGAACAATAACAAACCAAACCCTAACTCTTTTAAATCCTAACCAAATCGCATGAGTGTCGGGTCTATCTCACTTAATTTTTTGAGAGGAACAAGAATCCACTGGTAGTTTCTTCAGATTCGTGATCGTTGGGTGTAGATCTAAGGGAAAGTGACGAACCCTAAGTTCAAAGTTGGTTTTTTTTTACCTTCGGGGTGGTTTTCTTGCAATTGAAGTTCATATTAACATCTCTAAACCACAAAGGTATGTTCTTTACCACCACATTGTACGAGTTTATCAATTATGGAACTTTGGTATATGGGTTCACAATATGGTTATCCTAGTTGGGTTAGGGGTGATAAACGTGGTTAAGTGTTGGTTTGGATATGTTTTAGAGGAATAGACGATATATATGCTCGTAGTGGTGATTATTGAACACGTGACGATGGATGTAACATATGCTAGTAACTAGATGCGTGATACAAGTGGTTGATAAATTTTTGTTTTTAGATTAACGGTTTTGCAATATATATATATATATATATATATATATATATATATATATATATATATATATAATAAATAAATAAAATAAAGAAGGAAAATGAGAGAGTGTTAACTACTTGAACATGTTTGATAAATGGCAATTTAAAAGAAATCACCACTAGAGATTCGGGGGATTTATGACATGTCATGGAACAAGTGTGGGGATGGATGCTTCATCCACACTGTGCTTACTAGTGAATTATGACTAACTTGAATTGTTTGGTGGTTCATTACTGTGTGTGTGTAGATGGGAAGATCCGGAAAGGAACCAGCGGGACCTTCAAAAAAGGCAAAGAAAGCAAACCCGCCATTGGTAATAAGGGAGGAACCGATGCCACAACGAGAGGAAGAAATATTAGAAGATGTACCCAAATGGAAAGGGGGGCCATTGAGCAAATTTCCCCCTAGATTTCAACCAATATTATGGGAGGAAAAGATGTCCGGAATGAGAGATCGAAAAGAAGCCTATTTAGTGGAAAGGGAAGTGCCCGAAGCCTTGTTTGCCCATCATAGAGTACATGAAAGATTTGCATCATTGGGGTGGCAAGCTGTGTTGAAGTGTTATGACCAGGAGGAAGACAAACTATTTGCACCCGCCATTGATGAATGGGTAAGTACACTCCAATTAGAGGGAACCAGGAATATACAACAAATGAAGCTGGTGGGTCATTGCCGAGGTCAGAAAGTTACAATGTCTATTACCAATCTGAAAAAACTAGCACCCTTTGATTCACTACCCATCAGCCAGTATGAATTCCCCTCTGAAGACAACCTTTGGAATAGACCGGATAATAGTGCACGTTGGGAACTGATGAAAGATACACTCTTTAAGCCCGGCAAAACTAGCACAATGAAGAGGGTGGACTTGAAGAAGGAGGCAAGGTTGATCCAAACTATTGTAACTCAGAATGTGATGCCTCGAAGGGGGGATAAAGACTCGGTTAGGTATTGTGATGTACCTGTTCTATACTCCATCATGACAGGAGACCACAAGATCTCATTCTGCTATTTGGCCATGATGAACATTTGGCTTGCTCGTATCACAAAGGGTAAGCAGATTATCCCTCACTGTAGGTTGATTCAAGCTTTGTTCAAATATTTTAAGGTAATAGATCATTCGATATTCGAAAGGCCAACCAATTACATTGTCAAGGATTTGGAACCATTCAACGTAATCCTTATGGCGCGGGTAGGTTGGGAATGGAGTTGTAGTGATCGATATGCAAGGTGGAAACACAAGAATGGAGAGAAGATTAAAGTGAAAAGGTTAGATGCCACACCACTGGCACCAGGTGATGTAAGTGAAAATGAGAGTGAAGATAGTGTAGCAGGTGATGATTTGAATGACCCACCTGAGGAAGGGCCAATTACGAGGCCCCCTTACCCGATGCCTAACGACATGTGGAACCGGGTTCAAGACTGTAGGCCGGAGGGGTTTGATCTATGGCCGAGTTACAATCAGAACAATTGGGATCTACAACAGCATATCAGGTTGCAAGCTGCAGATGATGCCCAGGCGGTATTAGCAAATCAAAATCATTGGAACCGTGTCAACCTAATTCATCAGGAAATTCAAGTCAACAATAATTGGGAGTCCTACCAGCAGATTGGATATCATGACGCTTATCATCGAGGGGAGCCATTTGTTCAGGCACCACCACCGGTCAACTACCTCACTCTCCCACCCTATGATGGAGGGGAGAGGCTGCCGAGACCCGAGTGGCACCATTCGGAGTGGATCGATCCGATACAATTCCAACAACAACAGCTCGAGATGCAGCAGCTCCAGCAGCAACAACAGCGTGGAGAAGGAAGCAGTAGCGGCGCACAAGGGGGTGCATTCCAGTTTAGTGAATGGAGGGAAGAGCTGAGCAACATATTTGGACCGCGTCAGTCACGGTACTTTGGGGGCAATCGCTGATCGTGATTGTCCCGATCGATCAGGTCCAATTGCTCCAATTTAAACTAGGTTATTTTATGTGTTTGAGTGTTTATTTATTTATGTTTTGGGTGGTCGAGAGAACAATGGAACAATATGGGGGTTGGGTGGTGTTTGATGTTTGATGTCTGAACTCTTTATGTTATGTTTTTAGAAAATAAGTAGCTTGTTCATATTTTACTTTTGTCTTTCGTCGTGAGTCAAGTCAACGAACCTTGATAATGCTGGTGGGGAAGTCTAAATGAGATTGAAGAGGTTGAAAATTGTTTTTTTTAAACACCCATACATTAGGGACAATGTATCCCAAGTGTGGGGATGAGGGAACCATAAGTAGACACATTTTGGAGAAATGGAAATTTAGACAAAATTTAAATTTAAAAATTTAAAAAAAAAAATTCTCTAAAATATTAATCTTTGGTTAAGGTTCTTAGTCATGGTTGATTCCCTAAATGTTTAAACCCGGTTGGTTTGTGGAAGTTGGAAAGGGAACGCCTAACTAAGGGTGGCAAACTTTAGGTGTAGTAAACTTGCACATGTCACGTCGGTAACCCGAACACATCGTTTTCATATGTGAGAAGCCTATTCTTTGATAGTGTTAGATATATTTGCTTGTTTGAGTGTGCAGTGATGTTCTCTAGTGGTAGAACTTGTGGGGCGCGTGCATCTTGAGACTCGAGACTGGGATTCACATCGAAGTGATTGAGGCATTAGGATCAACCGTAGAATAACCCCATAGGACCCACCGACCCTACATCTATCTCCTAGTAGCCAAGTTTGTGCCTTTTCCCTATTCATTTGTTTAACCAAAATTGTTGACTCAGTAGCCTTTTGTTTAGCCTATTCCTTTGTTTACCTGTGTGATGGAACTTGAATTAATTGGTGGTAGTTATAGTGCTAAGTTTGATCTGACTTCATGTTTGGAAGTTGTGAAAAAAAAAAAAAAAAAAACAAAACAAAAATAGTAAAGAAAAAAAATGAAAAGAAAGGAAAATTTTGTCAAAATAGTTAAGTTTGAAAGACTGAAGTATGAGACAAGAAAAAGACTGTGCTTTTAAGTATGTGCTAATTAACTCAAGGTTCTCATCACTCTAGTCACTTATTCACCAAATACTCCCTACCGAACCTAAGCCTAACATTGCAGCCTTTGAAAAGCCCTCATGATTGGTGTGGTATCTTGTGTTAGTGGGTGGAGGGGTGATTGTTTTACAAGCCTATACTCACTAGTTTGCATTATTGTTGAGTGTTCATAAATTACCGGCACACCTTTTGCCGAGTTCAGAAATTAAACTGAGTAGAGAGTTTCATTGTGAGGGGTGTGACATGTGCAAGAGAGCCACTTAGAGTTTCAGAGTTTTAGTTAGGCAATCCAACGGGTTAGAGGTTGTGTGGTTGTAAACGGGGTCATGATTATCAAGTTTGGGAATCGGGTATGATTTTGAACCTTGGGTGATGGTTAGTATTTGTGTGTCTTATTTGAAAAAGTTTTGACCCGAATTGTTGAGTTTTCAAAAGCAACCTCACTTGAGGGCAAGCGAGAAACAAGTGTGGGGATGTGATGTAAGGGGTTTAGAATGATGTTTATCATGGTTAAATGGCTAACTTTAAGGTATCTAATGTGCTTAATTATAAGAGATCGTGTTGAATAAGTTAACTACGATGATTTGATGTTTTGTAGGTTAAACGCAATCATTTGATGTGTTTTGAAGAATGCACATGGAAGCTAAATGAAGATCATGATAGATGAGATGATAGAGAATTCAATTACGAGAACGTGGCCGCAAACGGGGAGGAAAACGGAATCCGAACGAAGAAGTTATGAAGAAAACAAGAATCAGAAAAAGCTCCCTAGCGTAACCTACGGTGGAAACAGGTCCTACGGTATAAGCCTCTAGAGTAACTTACGGTGGAAACATGACCTACGGTTCATCAGTTAAAAAATTGAGCAGAAAGCCTCTAGCGTAACCTACGGTGTTCAAGTGACCTACGGTACGTGATGCGCTGAAATCACTTATAAGACGGAAAAATTAGGTTTTCAGGCTAGCTTTCATTCCAAGCCGTCCCCAAGCCCTAGGAACGACCCCAAGTGATCCAAAAGGCTCCCGGAGGTGATTTCAAGTATCAAGATCTTGTTTTTATCATTCGGTTTGAATCTTTAACGTTAGATACAATGTTTGCATTCGATTTTGATTCGTTTTCGTTTCCATGTCTGGCTAAGCCACCCGTGATCTTCTCCGGGTGTTAGGGTTTATACTATGACTTGTTCTTGATGGTTTTGGTTGAGTTAATGTTTGAACACGGTAATTTAAGCCGAGTAACATTATTTATTGTTTAGAGATTCTAAAATACGTGTGTTACTTTCAATTCAATTGTTCCTGTTTGATTGTTTTAGATTTCTTTTCATCTGGAAACATCAATTTTGGATGGGGTTGGGTAATACAAACGTAGGATATGATTCGAGTAGTTCATTAACAACAGTCTCATTCAATCTATTGTCTTTAACCAAATCAACCTGGTTATGTCTATGTGACCACTTTTAACTATCAAAGCAAGTCTAAGTTATAAACCTAAACCTGGAGAGGATTACTCTTTCCCATCATTGTTTACAATCAATTTCACTTTTCAACTTCAACTACTTTTTGCAATTTAGTTAATTTACAAGTATTTTCAATAAAGCTTTCAACTTTACGAATTGAACCACACTTTCCACATATTCCCTGTGGATCGACCCGACTTACCCTAGCTATCTTAAGTGAAGTTTGGACCGTTATAAATTGTTTTTGATTAGGCCTGACAACCCGCATCAATATACTCAGTGTAAATCACTATATTGACACACATAGAAATAAACCAATATTTACTTTTATGTTAACTTATTAAAACATGATCCTCTTATCCTAAGGGGTTGTTAAATGAGTCAAAATGAGTCATGTTTGCATGTTGTCAAACCCAAACTATACAACTTTCATGGATTGTCACAAACACTACCCCTTTAATCATGAAATGAAAATTAACAACCACAAATATAAATATATGTAAAGTAATTACGTTATAATATAAACTTTTAATTCGCTTTATTTTTAAATTTTGGCATGAGCTATACAACTAGTTTAAGCGATGACATGCAAACTGCTTTTTTAAGAAGTAAAGAGTTAAACGTGTTAAACAAGTCAACCTGCAAACTAATCTGACAGAACTAAACACGACCCGTTTAACTAAATGTATTTGCGGGCTTGGCCCAAATCCTTTTAGATTAAAGTAAAAGTCTCAAACCCACAAAATTTATGTTAGATTCATATGATACGAAAAATAAGCACCTTATAACTTAACCACGTAAAAAGACAGTAGCCTTCGTGAAATTGTGTGTTTAATCAACACTAAATGTATAGGTTGAGTGAGTATTTGTAAAACGATTTCTACTTTCTACTTTCTTGGTGGCAAACTTTATGGTGAACATAAGGGGCCATAGAGCTCCATATATGAAGACTTGTTATAAAATTTGGATATTATGGAACTAGAACTTAAATTTTTTAGTATCTTACTCCTCTTTTTATAATGGCCATTGTATGTATAGGAAATGCTGCCGATATAATATCAAACTTTACAAGTATGGTGTGGCTTAAACCAGTAAATTTACTAGAATTGAACTGATTACCGGTTTGATCTCGTATGTGTTAATTTTACCTTTTGAAAACGCCATGCTTTTCTTCAAGCAAGACTAAACGTTTTGGTTTGTATCGGTTCAAAATCAAATGGTATTAGATCAAACTGTATTGTACGCTGTTCCTATTAACACAACAAAACCATTAATACGTCACAATGTTACATAGACTTGCAAGTTTTCTCCTTGTGTAAATGCACATTTCTTCAGGTTTAGATAATTTGTAGACATTTAATATGTTGGAAAGAATTTCATATATACTTCTACAAAATTTTAAAATTTCGTATATGCTCAAACAAAATTTTAAATATCAGATATATACCCTATAAAGTTTTTCAAATATCATACATACCCAAACCAAATCCAGAATATCACATATGCCCGTATAAGCTTTTCTAAATATAATATCACATAAACCAATTTCAAAGTATCATACATACCTTTTTTATTACAATATTATATTCTTCATATTAGTTTATTTTAAAAAAAAAGAAGTTAGAATATGTTCATTCTACCTAAAATTTTATTCATACTTTAAAATCTCATATCTAACAACCTGTACATATGTTTTCTGGATAAATTACATATTAATTAGGTGTATATAGAACCAAATTTTAATTCAATAACGTTAAGTTTCTTAAATGTTTTAAATCGTACATTCAATTGCGTGTTTTAATATCCGAAAAAATATTAGTTTTAATAAATTACAAATATTTAGTAAAATCAAAAAATAAACTTAATAGTTTAATAGAAAACTAAGTACTTTTTTAGCAATATATTCATTAAGATATTTAACTAGTTTATTAATGAATTATACCATTTTCTAAAATTTAAAAAATAAATATATTTAATAATCGTGACTTTGACCAACCGACCATTAAATTTGAACTTTTTAAACATATATAATTCTTGATATACAATGTCTATTCTGTGACATTTTAGGATCATACATAATTGACAATATTGTTTTTGGACATCTAGGTTCAACAATACAGTCAATTGACAATCTAATCGTGACTTTGACCATCCGACCATACAATCTTTGTTGTCTCTCCTCTTTAGCTTTCTAAAGTAACTTTCTTCACAAAATCAAATTACAGTATATGCGCTTGTACTTTGAGTTAATTTATTGATCCATATCAAAGCTCAAGATTATCAAAAAAGAAAAGCTAAAAGCTTCAAATCATATCGGACCTTTAGAATAGCTTAGCAAAAACACTAATCCACTTGTGATCTTCATGTACGTGAAGTAGTTAAATCATCGGGTATGAACCATTATACAAGGTGTTTGTGTGGCGATATCTTTCTATTTTCTATCTTTTGTTTGAATTGCTTATTATTATTGCTTATTTTTAATCTCATAAAGAAATCCTATAATCTTCTAAAACTCAAAAGAAAAACAAACTATTTATGCTTCCTCTTTAGGTTTCAACAAAGAGTTGAAAGACATTTGAGTTATGGTACAACTGGGTAACTTTTACTTGTTGTTTCTTATTCATTCTCTAGATCGAATGCTTATGTGAACGTTTGTTGTAGGTGATTATGTCTAGTTAATGATTTAAGTGGAGATGGGCCGGGTCATGGTATCTTGACAACCCTAATTTCTTTTTGTTCTTCGCTAGTTCTCAGCCAAGAGCGGGGGGGCGGAAGGGAGCGAGGGATAGACGAACGGAGGGAGGGAGAGAGTGATGCATATATATAAACAATCAAATAACTTAAGAACAATTAGTTAATCAAAGAAGATAGATTGAAACAAAGGTTGCAAGAACAACATTCTTATATTTTATAAATCAACAAAAACTAATAATAAAGTTTATCGAACTCTAATATTTATATTAAATCCTAACCATCTTAGAGATAAACATAAATAAAACTAAATAAACAAAAGAAATGATAATTATAAATTAAATACTAGATAAATTATTCATCAAATTTTTAATAATCTTCAACTTAGATCCCACTGAATCCCGTCCTAGAATGGGTTTAGCTCCCGGGTCGTCGTCCGCATCATTGATTCAGATATGAAAACGATCAAATGGCTCAATAAAAATTAATTAATCAAAGATGATAGATTGAACCAAAGGTTTCAAAAATAACGTTCTTATATTTTATAAATCAACAAAGAACTAATAATAAAGTTTATCAAATCCTAATATTTATTACTAGATCCTAACCACCTTAGAGATAAATATAAATAAACTAAACAATAAAGATAGATAATTATAAATAAAATACTATATAATTAAGGAATTAAATATTTCTCAAATTTCTTAATAATTTTCAATCCGGATCCCACTGAATCCAATCCCAGAATGGGTTTAGCTCCTAGGTTAGTTGTCGTTTGCATTAGAGAGAGAGAGGAGGGAGGAGGAGAGAGAAAGATAGAGAAAGGGTGAGAATGAGATAGCTAGAGAAAGTGAAGAAAATATATAAATAAAAGCAATTAGCAAGGTGCTAATCAATCCATAATCCAAAAAAATCATCTTCCTAAACCTGATCCTCGGACACTGTCACTAGCAATGTAAAAGCCGGTTTTGACCTACTAATCCCAGTTGTTGGGGCCTTGATCGGTATCATACAATGAAATTTCAAGACAGAGAAAGAGAGGGATCAGTTGTTCAAGGAGTGGGTGGTTGGGCTTTAGTTTTTATTCTATTCTTTTGATATGTTAGTATCTAAAATCTAAAATGATCAAAATGCCCGAAACTAAATTGACAAAACTAACATTGCTTAAATAATGGATCATCTTTGAAAACAAACAATCAAAACAAAGATCGAATCTTTAATATTGAGAATTAGAGATCAAATATGTAAATTGCCCCAAGACACGCGTGAACCAAATATGTAACTTACTCAAACATTAAAGAACGGTTAAAACTTAACCTATGTTGGTATAAAGTTAGTAATTTTCCCTAAGCAAATACAACTGTCTAGAAGACAATATCAATGTAAGATATAACTAGTAAAATCATTTGCATGCACTAACACGTATCATGATATGTCGTCTCAACTCGAAACTTAGCCATTATTAAACGTACATAACCAGTAGCTATATTTGATACGAACAAGTACACAACTCTATTTGAGGATAATGCATTCTGACCTTAAAGTGTTCACCCATTATCAGAGGGAAATAAAGCTTTTGAAGATTACTAATCATATGGGTCCTTGTGCTACCTGTTCGCTTGCTTTTTATGAAACTTTGGACGGTTTTGAATTTTTCACTTGTCATATGCTATCATACGATCATATTACCACCAAATAACCAATGATAATATGAACCCACACTTATATAATCCTAATTTGTCATTTATGTGTGTGTTGGGGTGATTTCATGGGGAATCATTACTAGTGTAGCTTTCCTTTATTTCCATCATATATTTCAAAACCATTGTTTCTTGTCTGGTCAATTATATTCCCTCCTTTCCACATGGGAAAACATAAAACAAAAGCTCCTAGACGAAAGATATTGAGTGACCGAGCCCTGCACACAACTTAAAAGATAAAAGATGCGTGTAGCAAATATAACTCGATCATTTTAACAGCTAATTCACGCACCTACATATCGTAAATTCAAAATGTTAACATCACATATATATCTTTCATAAATTAAATTTCTCCCCGGTGGACTTTTAACTCTAGATACCAATATCAAATTTGACATATGTTTCGGTTGCCCGGGGAGTTGTAGATTGATGAAATCTTTATTAAATTCATCACCCTAAAGTTGTATTTTAATATTAGAACATACAAAATTATACAAGGTCTAATGTCATAGATATTGTTTGTACTTGAGTTGTTACAATCTTTAAAGTTTGTGGATACAAACACAAAAGGCTTAATGGGTCAGAATCGCATAATAGATTTCAATAATGAGAACACATGGGTGATGACGTCATTCACCAATTAGGACGACTTATGTATAAGGAGAATAGTAACGTGAATATATGTAATACCTAAAATGTCATTTGAATAAACATGTAATCTAAATAGATCCTGGCTTTTTCACAAACTTTATCCATTTCAACATTACAATGTTACATTTAATCGAAAACACGTAATGTGTATGAAGGTTCCACCAGATTTTGACGAGTTTCGGCCAATTATGACTTAGTATCATGTTATTAATTGAGAGTCTAATAAACGTGAAAGTAGTATATTTTTTCATCAATGTCTACCGTCATAAGTGACTAAGTTTTACTAAAATGGTTTGTGTGTCTGGTATTATATTTTTTTTTTCATTAAAAGATTTTATCACTGTCATATTATATAATAAATTTAAAAAAATACGAATAATTATTTTGATAATTATCGGTTGATATGATTATGTCACATGATTTTACCTTGAGACAAACCCATATGAATAAGAAGTTTATGAAATTATTTTATATACTAACATACTAATAACCTTATAACTTTACAAAAATTTAAGTTATAAAGCTTCACTAATAAAGCAATGAAATTATAGAAAAAGATTAAACCCAACATAAGGATTATAAAGATCCAAAATGTATTTTTATATTCATCCCATCTGTATTCAGGCTTTGAAGTCAACAGTGATATGAATAATTTATTTACGTATTCTATAATTATTAGAGAGATAGATGCTCTTCACAAATATTAAATCTCTAATAAAGTATAGTTATGGGCATGTGTTAATTTCTTGATAGGAATCTGATTTAGTGCATTTGATTCATATATACATGTTTACTACTTTCTGTACCATATGTGTGTCATTAGTCCAGCTACTTTCGATAAGATAAAATGATTAGATGCCAATAATCACTCATTTTGAAAAGAAACCATTAAAAATTTATTGGTAGTCATGTAAGAAATACACTATAATATTACGGATTTAGGTTTTTAATTTATAATGAGTATAATCTAAACCGTCAATACCTTCATCATGTATGATTTTATTTTGATCATGACTTGATTATATATAAACTTGTAAAATTGCATTTTTTATTTCTTAAATCATGTTCGAAAAGTATTATATATATGTATTAAAAACCTGTGTTTAAGAAAATATATTTTTTACAAGTTTGAATGAGATATGCAATAATTTTATATGAAAATAATGATGATAACTGTTAATTAGATCAATTGTATAGAAAAATGAGGGGATAGATAAATGTTGCGTAACGTGACTTTTCTTTATTGTGTGTCTGTAACATCTAATTAGATATACTTTAGGGTGTAAAACATATGATCAAGACGGCTTCTTCAAAGGTTCTCTTTATCTTGAAATCTTCTAGGTAACTAATTGTTTATTTGGATGGTTTCAATTTCCATTGTCTTCATCCAAGTACTTTATTGTTGATCAAGTTACTCTTGTTCAAGTTATAAAAAACTTTAACAACATTTGGATGTGTGACTTTTGGAGGTCGAATTAATCAACTTTTTCTGTGTTGTTAGTGATAGTTGAAAGGGATGAACTAGCGACACATAAAGATGCTTCCAAACTTGAATTCGTTTGGTGTTAAAGAAGCTTATGAATCCTTTCTAAGTAATATGTGTGCGTGTCACTACTACAACCAGGTTAATATAACTTGAAAAATAACTGGACCTTATTTCAAGAAGAATTATTTGACATTCCAATATGGTTTGATAAAATAAAAAACCAGGTTATTATATAATAATAAAACTCTATTAGTTAACATAATAGAACATTTTCTAATAACAATCTAAATGAAATCTCAAAAAAATAAAGAAAAAAAAGATCTACATAACTCAAAACTATTTGTTAGTCATAAGACAATATGTAGTCCATAAACAACAACCATATACTTCATAAGACAATACATATGCACCATTATACCAAGATTTGGAGATAAATCTTTATATTGAGGATGAACCTATACATTTGCATGGCCTATCAATCCTTACAAAAATAATACATTAAACAAATAAAAATTAAATTTTAATAATCCAAAATATTACCTATTGATGATAATAATTATAGTATTTATTTGACCAGTGACAATCCAAACTTTACTTTTATATAATAGCAATCACAGTAACGTAATTATCATCTCATTCACATGCACTCGATTTTGTTTTTCGCTCGGTTTGAATTATATTTTTTTAATTTTGTTTATAAATCATTATTATAAGCGAAATCGGGGGGAAATCAAGTGTAAATATTTGATGATTATGTTATCGGATTGTTATTGGTAACAAAAGTGAAAGTGGGGAGCGTCATTGGTCAAATTGTTAGTATGAATATTATCGGCCAATAGATAAAAGTTTGGGTTAATAAAATCTAATTTGTATATTAACAAAAAAATGATTATGTAAGTATAGGAAATATAGTATAGCACTTTCTGAAGAGAAATCTCGAAAATCCATATCCCAACTGAAAAATACAAAAAATAATGTCAAAACATTTGAGTCGAAGTAAATTGAAAGTGACATTTTTGAAATTTTAATTTGCGTCGTTTTGAGGTATTAGAATTCGGTTTGCCACTCAAAACTAAATACTAACATTTAAAAAGGTTCACCAAGCTCATTTTACGTGATAGAGTCAGGTTCTTAATTTGATCAAAAATTGGATTCCTTATTCCGTTATAGAAAGAAACGATCTCAAAATGATATGAACTGATGAAGTACGGGAGGTGCAGGTACTAATCGACTAATCATACAGATTTTAAAATGTAACAGAGCTCGGTTACTTAGAAAAATACTAGGCTTTTCTGTAGTTTATAAAATAATTAACGTAATATAACCAACTTTTAGTAGAGTTGAAAAAACATATAAACTCGCTTTTTATACATGTTATATCTGGATGATATATCCGTGATTATATAATAGTGCATGCTGATTTTTAATGCAACATAACATATTAATGTGTATTCCATAATACCAAAAATATGAAAAGCATAACAAATGAGTGTGCGTTCCATTAAGCCAACATGTTTTGATATTTTGGAGACCAAGTAAAAGAACTTGTCGTGCTTCTAAAATAACATGTTTTAGTTATTATCAGAAACACTTTCTCATCATATTTACATGTATAACTAATAGAAGAAAAATATCTTAGCTTAATAACTAGTTAGAGTTAAGAGGTTATCTGAAAGTGAGAACTTTCCTGGAACATTAATTCACGTGCTATGATTGTATATTATTGCTTTGTTATCTAAATACTAGACTTTTATAAGTAACTTTAAAGTTTAACGAGATACTTCTACTTTAGCTACAGAATATGTTGAGAATTACGAGAACGCATAATATACCTATCATAGTACATCGAAGATAATCAAGGTATTTGAAAAGAGAAAGTAAGACAATAACTGCCTATGTATCTCATTCTAATAATTACAAACAAGTATAATGCGGTACTCGAAGCAATTCTCAACATATACTTAGTTTTCACATGAGCGATCTATAGTATGGAGATGCATTCTTTTTAGAGATCATAATATGTTAAGAACTCGAAGAATCACATATTT